>MCFG01000333.1:0-79570 GCA_002104895.1 Anaeromyces robustus
TGCACGATTCCGAAATGCACTTCTCCCTGCACCTCCATCTTGTAATATTGATATGTAAATAATAAGTGGCGCATGCATAACGTACATTAAATTTTACATCTAAAGTTTTAACCATCATTTTTTTTTCATCTATTCTAGGATTAGTGATAAACATATCAAACATTTTTGCGTAAATTCGAGAAACTTGAACTATAAAATAGACAAATTTAATATATTTAAATAAATACTCCGAAGAAAATACGGTTTGAGTAATGAGTACTAACAATTCTAAATCTTTAACTTGAATTAAAAGAATTGTGTGTAAGAGTACGATAATAAAGACTTTTAAACTTTCTGTTACTAGCATTTTTTTTGCAATATATTTTGTGAAAAATAAATTTTCGAAACAATTAATTCCCATTTTTTTCACAGAATCCTTTTCTTCATTATTGTAGTATTTGTGAGTCACACGTTTTGTAATATTCACATTAAATGATTCTTTTATAAAAGATTTTCTACGTTCATTTTCTGCTACATTTTTGAAGTATATATCTACAAGATTTGTAAGAACGACATATGTAATACTGAATATAATATTAAATATGAAAAATAAATCTTGTAATTTAAAATCAATGATAGTAATTGCTGATACTACTAAGTTGATATAAAATATTCCATTGGCTATTTTTTCTATAATACTTACTCTTTTATATAATTTACTAACTCATCAATTTTTTCGTTATTATTTTTCTCATTATTTTCTTCATTATTATCACAATTTATAGTTAAAACAGTTAATTCAGGACATGATAAATTATGTTTAATTCTTTTACTAGACATATTAAATTTATTGTTTTAGATAAACTTCTTATTAATTATTTATCATTTAAAATATTAATCTTAAATTAATTTTTATTTATTTCAATAACTTAATTTAGAATAGTTAAGTTATATAATTGTTAATTCATTAAACTTTTTTGTTTATTTGATATTAACAATTATTTTATTTATTGTATCTATTTTTTTATTTTTATTTTTTTTTATTTATTTACTTTTTTTTTTTTTTTTTTTTTTTTTTTTTTTTTTAAAGAAGGGAATTAGAAGGAACAGTTATATTCTTCATTTTTAAGGTTATTATTATTATTACTATAAAATCTCATACAATAGTTACGTTTTTAATTATTGTATTAAAATGTAATTATTATTTATAAAGTATAATTAAATATATATAAATATAATATATTTTTTATATAAATACACACATTAGTTTGAATGAAATACACACAGGTATATATTATTAAAATTCAAAAAATGTCCTAATAATGTCATACTTTTATATATATATATATTTTTTAAAACAGATAGTATTATTTTAATATTTTTGATATATGAATGAATTGTTTATGTTTAAATAAGAGTAATAATAGTAAAATTATTGACTAATGTAATAATGAAAATATTAATATTTAAACAATATATATTTATTATTATATATTTTATTTATGTATAAATGCTTTAATATTTATTACATATTTTATTATCTTATTATTATTATTATTATTGTTATTATTTTATTTTTATAAATTTCTACGTTTATTTTATAATTTTAGTTTTGTTAATAATTTAAACAATAAATAAAAAACATATGAAAGTTTATTATTCTGATTTTAATATAACGTTTTCTAATTTAATTTTTTATTATAAATATCATCCCATTCTTTTGATAGAATGGAATTATATTTATTGAAAATACGAGAAGAGAGTGATATTTTACAAAAATATTTTAAACATTCATAATTCATAATAATATCTAATATTTTAGCAATGAAAACATTTTCTTCTTTTGGAGGTGAAGTAATGAAAATGTCATATACTTCGGTGTAGATATAATTTGCCTGTGTCTTAAAGTAATAAAGTTTAATAAACTTAAAGATATATTCAATAGAAAAGAATGTTTGACTTATTATAAGAATTAAGGCTGCTAAATTTTTGATTTGAAATAACAAGGAAATATAAATTAATATTATACCAAAGGTTTTTAAACCTTCTTCTTTAATCATTTTATTAGCAATAAATTTTGAAAAAAATAAGGTTTCGAAACAATTTAAACCCATTTTTTTAATGGATTCTTTTTCATTATTATTATAATAAAGGTCTGGAGTAGTGTTTTCGGTTATATTAGCATTAAGAGAATTTTTAATAAATGTTTTTCTATGTTCAGTTTCAACATAATTTTTCAAAAATATATCAATTAACCTTGTTATTATGATATAAGCTGAATTTATGACAATATGTATAATTATAAACAAACTTTTAAACTTTATTTGAAATATGAATGATAATATAATTATTATATTAATGTAGAATAGACAATCTGTTATTGTTTCGTAAAATGCTATTTTTCCATATAATTGTTCAATTTTGTTTTGAACATTTTCAACTTTTTTATTTTTATTATCTTCTTCTGTCATTTTATTAGTATCGAGGAAAAAAATAATTAATTATAATAAATAAATAAATAAATATATATATATATAAATTGATGTTATTGACGTAGGTGAAGAATAAATTACTTTTATTATTATTTTATTATTATTTTTTTATTTATATTATTTTCTATTTTTTATTTTATATTATTATTATTATTGTTATTTTTTTTTTTTCTTAATTTGTTTTTTATTTTTATTTTAAAGAGAGTAATGAATAATTATTTATATCAAATAAAAATATATAATCCAATATATTAACTAAAATTATGTTAATTTATGATTTATTATTTTTTATTTGGTGGCGTATAATAATTAAATTTATAATAATATGTGGGTTAGAATATAAATGTTTTATCTAATTAAAAATACTCAAAACACTATGGAACAATTTTTTCGATTTATTCCGTTTAATAAGATATTGTATTAAACAATATGAATATTTCAAGTTTATGAATTTTTTGTCATATTTTAATATTTTCATATTTTATATTATAATAAAATATAGAAAAATCAAATAAATAAATAAAGAAAAATCAAATTAATAAATAAATATATAAAAAATAAATATATAAAAAATAAATAAATAAATAAATAAATAAATAAATAAATAAATAAATAAATAAATAAATAAATAAATAAATAAATAAATAAATAAATAAATAAATAAATAAATAAATAAATAAATAAATAAATAAATAAATAAAAAAGTAAATGATTAGTGTCATTAAATTTATTATAGTCTCTTTTCTAAATATAAATTTCATAAAAACATAATGTAAAAATAAAAGCTAAATAAACTAAAAGGAAATTTCAAAATTTTATTATATTTTTTATGTTTTAAGTGTTTTTTTAATTTATTTCTATTATTATTATTATTATTATATATTATTTATATATATATAAATGAAGTGAACACATTATGAAAGATATAATAACATATATTTATGTTATATATATGTTATTGTTATTTTTATTTTATTAATTTTTTTTAATTTATTTATTATTTTTTTTTTATTTTAGTTTATTATTATATTTTATTAGATTTTTATTTTAATTTTTTTTTATTGTTTATTTTAATTTTTTTTTAACAGGATTATTAATTAGTACGTTTTTAAAAATTTATTTTATTATTATTTTTTTATATGGTGCAGTTTTTTTTGTTATTTTTTTTTTATTAATTTTATACTTTATGAAATATTAAATGAAAACTAATGATAAAAAAAAATTTTTTTTTTCTTCATTTGAATTTTTCGTGTATAATGTTTGGATTTTCATGATATTCATCACTGGTAACATACATTTTAGAGAAAGTAGCTAATGAACTTAAAATAGAACCACCAATCCAAGTAGAATATTTACGTTCTGGTTGAGAATACATCTTTATTTTAACATCCTTTGGAGCGAGATTCTTTAATTCAATTAATAATCTATCACAGAAACCTATTTTTTTTTTAAATTATTATTTTATAATGAATAGATTACATTTAATTTTAATATAAAAATTAATTATTATTATTATTAATAATAATAAAATAAAATAAAATAAAATAAAATAAAATAAAATAAAATAAAATAAAATAAAATAAAATAAAATAAAATAAAATAAAATAAAATAAAATAAAATAAAATAAAATAAAATAAAATAAAATAAAATAAAATAAAATAAAATAAAATAAAATAAAATAAAATAAAATAAAATAAAATAAAATAAAATAAAATAAAATAAAATAAAATAAAATAAAATAAAATAAAATATTAAAACGATATAATATATATATTATATCGTTTTAATTTGCTTAATTTAGTTTAATTCTATTCTATAATAAAATAATTGTATCATTTTTACCTTTGAATAATGTTGAACCACCAGAAAGAACAATAGAACCATAGAGTTTTTCTCTTAAATCGAGATCTGATTTAGTAATAGAATCTATAATAACTTGTGGAATACCTGGATATTCAAGACCAACAATTTCTGGTTTAAATAAGATTTCAGGTGCCTTATACCGTTCAGTATTTAACTATTTATTACAGTTAATATTTATATATCATTATTTTGAATATATATATATAATACAAAATAATATAAACAAATAATATAAAATTTAAATTTAAATTTAGATAAGAATATTATATATATATATATTTTTTAAAAAAAAATTAAAGAATTAATGATGATAATTTTAATAATATTTATTAATATAAAATAATCTTAAAATAAAATTATATATATTACTTTTATTATATTTCCGTCTGGTAATTTATATTCATCAATTTTATAACTTTCTTGTTCTTCTTCCTTTGCTGGATTCTTTGATATATAACAAGTTTTTTCTTTGATAGTTCTTACAACTTCTTTTTCTGCTGAGGTATGGAAGTAACATCCTGATTTACGTAATAATAATTGTAAATGTTCAGTAACATCTCTGTTTTATATATATTTTGATTTATTTAATTTAATAAATTTTATATTTTTATATTATTGAAAATTATTAAAAATCGATTAATTCCAGAAGATATTTCAAATAATTATAATAATAATTGTAAATATGAATAAGTTGTATATGATAAAATATAAATAAAAAAATATTATAAAAATTATATATATATATTAAAGTTAGATTTAATTATATATATACTTTTATCTATTTTTTTTTTTTTTTTGTTAATTTATTTTATATTTTATATTCTATATTTTAAATCTTTTGTTTATATTTTTAAATATTATTTTTTAGATTTATTTTTAATTTATTTTATTATATTTATATATATACACAATATATAAAAAATATATATATTATTTATTATTTGTACCTTCCAGCTAAATCAATTCTGCGTATTGAATGTTTTAATGCAAAACCTTCATAAACTGGAACAGCGTGAGTAACACCATCACCAGAATCAAGAATTAAACCGGTAGTTCTACCAGATGCATATCTATATTATTATGTATTGTATTATTATGAAATAATTATTAAGAAAATTATATTATTGTTAACATCATTATTTATTTTTTAATTTTTTATGTATTTTTCCAATGGATAATAACAACAACAACAACAACAATAATAATAATAAAATATTTATTTACAAAGCTAATACAGCTTGAATTGATATATATAAAGCTGGAACATTAAATGTTTCGAATAAGATTTGAGCAGCTTCTTCTCTATTTTTTACTGGGTTTAATGGTGCTTCAGTTAATAAAACTGGATGCTATTTAAAATATAAAATATAGAATAATTCATTTAGACATTTAGAATAAAGATGAAATAATAATTAAAAATTTCGATATTATTATTATTATTATTATATTATTATATTTTTATTAAAAATAGTAAATTAAAATTAGAATATTATAAATAAATGTTTACTTCTTCTGGTGAAGTCTTTAATTCTTCTGAATATAAATATTGCCATATTTTTTCCATTTCAGACCAATCAGTAACAATACCATGTTCTAATGGATATTTTATTTTTAATAAACCACGAATTTCTTGTGCTTTTTTACCGATAAAACAATCACCTTCTGCGGCACCAAGCATAATACGTTCATGCTTTGGATAACCGACACTTTATAAATGAATTTTCAAATTGAAACAACAACAATAAAAACAACAATAATAATCAGAAATATTATTTAAATTAATAAGAAAATGTATTATGAAATAAGTTTGAAAAAATATTATTAAATCATAATTTTGAATTACGTACTATGAAGGGAAATAACATTTTGGAATGTCTTCTCCTGAAAAACCAGCTTTAATAGTACCAGATCCCTAATATTTCGATATATTATTTATTTATTTATTTATTTATTTTATTTTATTTTATTTAAATTTAGAAATTTGTTTTATATTAGTATGTTATTTGTTTATTTATTAAATCATTTTATATTTTTTGTTCCTTTATTTTTATATTTGTATTATATTTTTATAATAATCTTACGTTATCAATAACAACAGATCTATTCATTAAAATTCCATCATATTCCATTTTGTTAATTGTTATTTTTTTAAAACAAAAAAGAAAATGTTTTTTTTTTTTTAAATTATTATATTATTATTGATTTTCTCTGTCTATCTATTTATTTTTCTTAATAAATATAAATTTTGTTTGTAAAAATAATTACAATAAATAAATTTATATATATCCAATAAATAATTTTTTGTTCTATGTAAAACATTTAATATTATTTATGAAAAAATAAAATAAAGAAATGGTTAGTTTGTATGTATTTATTTATGTAGTTTAATAAAAAATAATTAAAAAAGAAAAAGAAAAAATGATTTATCAATTTTTTAATTTTCATTAATTTTTTGTCATTTTTATTTATTTCATTATATTTATTTTTGAAATTTATGTTATTTTTTTCTTTTCTTATTTATTATTTTTCTTTTCTGTATAGAAGTTGTATATATAGATGTATTGATGAAATTTTACTTTTAGTTGATAATTATTTATTAGTATTATTTATATATCAAAACTGAAGACTACTGTTTGGGTATAAATTTTCATTTTTTTTTTTTAATTACTTAAATTAAAGTCAGAAATAGTGAAAATTTAATATTTCTTTCTAAACTTTAATTATTTTTTGCTTAAAAATGATTAAAATACTGTTTAGAAAAAAAGAATAATTATTGTTTATTTTATTTTTCTTTTGTTATATTTTTTATTATTTATTTATGATTTATTGATTATAATGTTATTTATATATATTGCTTTTGTTCAATAATCATTTAAGAAGCATTTTAAATAAAAATAAACATTATTTTAATTATTACTAACTTTTATATATAAAATTATAAATTGGTAATTAAAATATTATTATTAATTTTTTAAGAAAATAAAATTTCTATTACTTTTTTTTTTCTTTTTTATTTTTATTTAAAGTATAAGTATAATAAATTTTTTGTGAAACTTTGCTTTGTTTAATAATCATTAAAGTAATATATTGTAAATTTCTTTATAATAAATAATAAATAATAATTAATAATTAATAGTTAAAATAATATAAAATTATAATAACAAGTTCTTATATTTTTATAAATATTATTATTATTATTAATTATATAATAATATAATTTATTATTAAATATATATTAATATTTTAATATTTTAATATATTGACATATAGTTTTAATTAATAAATAATTTTGTGATGATTTTTCCTTAAAATCTTAATCAAATATATATAATTAAATTTATTATGTAAAATATTAGTATTTAATGTTTAATATGTTATTCATATTAGTATTTTAAAGATTCTAATAATTTAATTATTATAGTGAGTTTACTGCTTCACATTAAGGAAGATCAAAGAAACATACCCCGGATTAAGAAAAAAAAATTATATAATAGATATACAGTCTGGAAAATATTAATAAAATTAAAATATTAAATCATTTTTATTATTAGATAGAACTTATATAATAAATAGTTCAAGTAAACATTATTCTATTATATATTAACTATTTGTTATATTAATAATAATATTTGATAGTACTTTAAAAAAATTAGGTTTTGATATTTTCATTCGAAATTCAAAAACTTGCTATATTATTATTTAAATATTTTATACACGTATTAAAAAAAAAAAAGCAAAAAACAAAAATGCTTATTAATAAGTATAAAATAATAATATGATATAAATGAATGAATGATTGAATAAATAATAAATAAATAAATAAATAAATAAATAAATAAATAAATAAATAGATAAATAAATAGATAAATAAATAAATAAATAAATAAATAAATAAATAAATAAATAAATAAATAAATAAATAAATTAATTAATTAGTTAATTTTAAAATTTGATCTGGTCCATTAATAAAATTTTAAAAAATAATATTTTAAAGAATATAAAAAATATAGAAGAATATAAAAAAAACAAAAGCAAAAAAAAAATATAAAATATAATAATCATAATATTTCTTATTTACAAGTTCCAAAAAAATTATTTACATTATTTATAAAGTGAATTTTTAAATTATGAAGTTGGATTAATATATATTATATATATCTATCATATATATTTTATTCATGGTAAATAAATAAAGAAAATAAAAGGCAATAAAAGAAAAGTAAATAATATAATAAGGAAGAAATGAAATAAAAATTATTATTTATATATACGTTTAAATTATTGTATACGTAAAAATTATTATGAATTATTATGAGAAATAATAAGAAACATAAATCATTAAATAAATATTATTTATTATTATATATATTTATTATTATATATATTTATTATTATATACTATATAGCCAATCATATTCATTCTATATCATGATTGGTATTTTTAATTTCAGTATAATGAAACTGAATGATCGATGTAAAAAAATTTTTTCCTTCCTCTCTCTCAATAATTTGTGTAAACTGAATCATGGTAAATTATGCTAAAATTTATGAATTTATTTAATAGATTGATGAATTATGATATTTTTAATGTTTTATAAGTGGAAAATTGTCTATGTATATGAATGTTTTGTATAATTTTATATTATGGATTAATTTTTTAATATCAACTTGACCATCTTGGTAATTTCAAGTATATTTAAGATAGATGGATGGAAAATTGAAAATGTTTTGTTTTACATATATATAATATATATATGGTATTATATATTATATATTATATATATGGAACTGTAAATTTATTATGTATATGTTAAATATGTTATGGAAAAATAGAATGGAATATGTAATGCTTCTCATACAAATTCAATTATAAAACTTAATATTAATGTAATATATTTACTTTTTATATATTATATAATTATTCTATTATATAAGACCCAAAAAAGAAGAAATAACGGACGTAACAAGCACGGTCGCGGACACGTTAAATTTGTTCGTTGCGCCAACTGTGCCAGATGTGTTCCAAAGGACAAAGCCATCAAGAGATTTTTAATCAGAAACATGGTTGAAGCCGCTGCTGTTCGTGATATTGCTGAAAACTCTGTCTACGACAGTAAATATCAATATATTCAGATTATTTGAAATATTAATATTTTCAAAAAAAATTTTTTTAAAAAAATATTTATTATGGTATTAATATTTTATAATTTTTTTTGTATTATATAATATTATATATAATTAAAATTTATAATTATTTTTGAAAAATGAAGATGTTGTTCTTCCAAAACTCTACATCAAGATGCACTACTGTGTTTCCTGTGGTATCCACAGTCACATTGTCCGTGTTCGTTCCCGTGACGGTCGTCGTAACAGAGCTCCACCACAAAGATTCAGATTCAACAAGGATGGAAAGAAGGTTACTCCAAACAAGGCCTAAATTTGAAATTGAGCCTCGTTCTTTTTTTAATTGTTGGAAAATTCAAAAATAAATTTAATAATAAAAATTTATTTATGAAAAAATAATTAAATCAAAAATATGTATTGACAAAATAACAAATATAAAAATCTTATCAATTTTTAAGTGTAAAAAATAATCAATATTTTATGACCCATTTTAAAAAAAAAGTTGTGCGTGAATGTATATATTAATGGAAAAAAGAGAAAATTGAAAAAATGGAAAGGACATGAGAAAAATATATGAGTATTTGTAAGAAACGTTAATAATATTAGGTATTTTAAATATATATGATTTATTAATTATTATTGATATTAATTTTGTAATATATAAGTTAATTATGTTAAAATGTCTTTGTAATGAAGTATATAATTATTATATATGTAAATTTAACAGTAAATCCGTAAAGGTCATGTATTTTGAATTAATGAGTCGATATTCAATATTTGTAAATATATATGAATATATAATAATATAAATTATGTGATTAAAAAAAAAAAAAGAATATTCATTTGATAATAATAAAAGAAAAAAAGAATGTAGAAAAATGATATTTTATAATGAAGTTATTCTAGTTATTAGTAATATATTTTTATTTTATTTTTTTTTATTTAATTTATTTATTTATATAGTTATTTTTTTTTACTTAATTTTAATTGTTTCAAATTTTTCATTTATATGGTTTTCTAATTGTAATTTTAGAAAACAAAAAAGTTTTTTGATAAAAATAAAATTAAAAAATTATAATTTATGATTAAAAAAATTAATAATTTCACTGGTTAAAAATATTAAAAGAATTTGATATAAGGTCTAATAATAATATTTTGTAACTAATATTTTTTTTTTCTTTTCTGTTTTCTTGTTTATTCTTTTTCTTTTTTTTTTTTTTTCTTTTTTTTTTTTTCTTTTTTTTCTTTTTTACTTGTATTTTTTATTAAAATATTGTTAAGGGTTATATAAAAGTAGTTCTAATAATTGGAAACAATATAGTAAATATGTAATATTATATATCGATATTTTTTTTAATTGGTGGAAGAGAATATGGTTTTAGTGATAGAATTAAACAAACATTCCCATTCCTTTTTGTATGGACAATTGTTAAGTGTCAGATTGAATCTGGTAATTCAAAATCCCCATTCTTGTTGCGATCTACGGCTCTATTGAATGATATCCTGCCTATTGTCTGTAAAAGACAAACATATAATATTATTCAATAAATTTGAAAACAACCTCTTATTCAAAGAACATCAATATTGATGACATTAACACACAGTAGGAACAGCCTAACAGGGCCAATGCCCCGATCCTATTTATCCTGACCCGAGTGAAATAGGATAGATTAAATTTTTATTTTAATTTCTATAATGTAGTATTAAGGGCTAGTATGGATTTATTGTTTTTAAATATTATTATACTACTTTTTTCCCCCTCCAGTATTATTCATTATTATCTATAAATGTTTAACTAGTTTTTTATTTTTATTTAGTATCATTTTTTTTTTTTTTTCATTATGTGTTTTTTTTATGATTCATGTATATTAATATTTAAATTCAATAAAGATGATGTACGAATTGTGTGTATGAAAAAAAAAAAAAAAAAGATAATCATAAAATTATAAGTTTAATTAATTGGAATATATATATAAATTGAAGGAGTTGAAGAAGATAAATCTGATATATTTATAAATACATCTTTTTATTTTATATTTTATTTTTTTTATTTAATTTTTTAATTATTTTACTTTTTATTTTAATTTCTATTTTATCTTTAATTTTTTTTTTTTTTTTGACCAAATTATATATTATATATATGGTCAAGCTATTTACAACAATAATAACGACTTAATTTTAATTTTTTTTATTAAAAGACTTTCATATTTTTTAATATATCTAGTTCGATCATATAAATATACATCTTAAAATTTAATTATATATTATTTGTTTTGTTTTGTTTATATATATAGTTAAAGTTTTTATTACTACAACTACTATACTATTAAATATGCAATTTTTTTTTTAACTTTAATAATCAAATTGTTACAAAAATTCAATCGTTATTAATTAATATTATATTTTATATTAATTTATACTTTTTTTGTGTTTTTAGTTATATCATTACTATTTACAACAATAATAACGACTTAATTTTAATCTTTTATTTTATTTTTATTTTATGTTACTAAATGTATTAATATGTTTTAATAATTATTTATAATAAATGAAATAAAAAAAGTAGAAGTATATTCTCTTCCTTTATTCTATATATATAGAATACAAAAATAAAAGCAAAAACAATAACAACAAGAATTATGTTTTAAAAAAAATTTTCGAAATTCTTTTTTTTTCAAATTTATATCATATCAAAAAGTTAAATTTGATTTTAATAGCAATAATTTTTGTTGTTACAAAAGTTATAATAGAACTAAAAAAAAAAAAAAATGAATTAATATATAATAGTTAATTTAATTAAAAATAAAATTTCAAATTATATCATTTAAGATTGTAATGCGAGTAATTCTTTTCATTATTAATATATTAAATAGAATATATATATATATTCAATTTGTAATAAATTTATTCATTAAAAATTAAACAATTTTTTTTTTCTCAAAAGTTTTTTGTATTAATATTTTAGTATATACATTAATTTACATTTAAGATTCAAGATACTACTTATTTGGAAATATTTCCGCTAGTATAAATAATGATGAATATTATTAATACAAAATAAAAAAACTGATATAATAATTATATAACCTTTATGACAAATATTTATTTAATTAATTAATAAATATATATATATAAACAAATAAATTTATTTATTTTTTTTTTTTTTTAAATTTATAAATTAGTTTTAAAAAATACAGTATAATTTAGATTGCTATTTTTTTAGTAATAAAAATAAATCAATAATAAAAATAATAAAACAAAATAAAATAAATAAATAAATAAAAAAATGTTAAAAGTAATTATTACTGGTGCTAATGGTTTTGTTGGACAAGGAGCTTTAATTGAATGTTTAAAAAGTCCAAAAGTTGAAAAAGTTTTAAGTGTTACTCGAAGATCTTTAAATCGTCAACATGATAAATTAACTGAACTTATTATTCCAGATTTTAAAGAATTTAAAGAAAATGATGAACGTTTAAAAGATTATAATACTTGTATTTATTGTGCAACCAAAACTAGTAATGGTATACCAGAAGATGAATATAGAAATTTTACTCATGACATTCCCATTCATTTTGCAAAAAGTTTAGGTATAAATAAAGATATGACCTTTATTTATATTTCAGGAGCTGGTGCTAATATTAATAGTCGATTGATGTGGGCAAGAGTTAAAGCAGAAACTGAAAATGATTTACTTAAAATGAAAGGAAAAGAATTTAAAGATGTTTATTGTGTACGTCCTTCTATTATGAAACATTCTAATGAACAACAAAATGTTTCTGGTATGCAAAAATTTTATTCAGCTTGTTATTGGATTGGTAGACCATTTGGTGGAGCTAATTTAATTGAAGAAGTTGGAAAAACTTTTATACAATTAAGTTTAAATGGTTATGAAAAAGAAATTCTTGAATCTAATGATATAAAAATTTGTTCAGATAAATATGATGATCTTATTAACAAAGAATAATCATGAAAAAATTATAAAGAAGAAAAAAAAAATAAAAAAGAAAAAAGAAAAAAAAAAACTTTTATTTTTATTAAAATATAATCATTAACTTTTTTATTTTACTATTTTCTTTATAACCAAATAAAGAAATAACTATAACCAAAACAAAAACACCTAACAAAAAGATTTATAAATAATACAATAGTAAAAAAAAAAACCTATATTAAATATTAATAAATAATAAATTAAATTAAATAAATTAAAAATTAAATTAAATAAATATAAATTTGTTGGTAAATTATTTTTTTTGATATATATATAGATATATATATATTTTTTTTTCTATTAAATAATTTTTATTTAGTTATTGGGAATTTTTTATTAGATATATTAGTAATTCTTTAAAAGAATAATATATATATAAAAATTTTTTTTCTTATTTTAGTTTAGTTTTTATTTATTATTTTTCATTTTTATTATATAAATATTAATATTTGTACATATGTATAATAAAAATTTATTCTTACTTTCAACTAATGATTATTTTTGTTGGACAAGAAAGAAGATGCATAATCATTTATGATATTAATAATAATAATAATAATAAGAAAAGAATAGTTATTAAAGAATATTGTTAAGCAATTATTACAAGGTATACAAATTGGTTTTATTGGACAAAGAAAACTTTAATTGAATATTTAAAAGTCTAAAAGTTGGGAAAATATATATATATATATATATATATATATAAAAGTGATATAAAAAATATAATAAATTAAAAATTAGATAAACTTTTTAATTCCAAATTCTAGAGAATTTAAAGAAATGATGAACATTTATCTATACTGTAAAAATAAGTAAATATATATATATATATATATAAAGACACTAGAATTCACTTAATCAAATTATATTATTACGTATAGTTAAAATTGATTAATAATAATAATAATAATAATAATAATAATAATAATAATAATAATAATAATAATAATAATAATAATAATAATAATAATAATAATAATAATAATAAAAAGGTTCCACAAAATTTTCTATTTCTACTTTAAAGTATATAATTTTAGTAATTCATCTTGAAAAACACTCTTTAGTAAAAAAAAAAAATTATAAATATACATTTATAATATTATAACATAAAAAAAAAAAAAAAAAAAATTAAAAAGAAATATATATATTTATTGTTGTATATAAAAAATACTATATTATTTTAATCCTTTTTTAATTTTATTTTTAAAAATTTTTTTATTGTTATTATTTAATTGGATCTCGTTCTAAAAAATCTAAACAGATAAAAAAAAAACTATTGTTATTTTTTTTTTTTTTTTTTATTTTTTTTTTTTTGGTATTTGATTTCTTTAAATTAAATATATAATTTTGTTATTTTTTTTTCCAAATAATATAATAATAAAATAATAAAATAAAAAATGAAAAATGAAATAAAAAATTTATTATTTCATTTTATTTTTTATTTGCAATTTTTTTTTTTAATTTACTATTATTTTTCTCTTTAAAAATAAATAAAGATTTTAATTATGAAGGGAAAATTAATTTTTTTATTCAGATTTAATATTTTCTTGTAATTCTTCACCCTTCTTCTTGAGGTCATCAGCTAATTCACCACCTCTCTTCTTAATGTCACTTTGAACTTCACCGGCTTTCTTTTTAAGATCACCAGCTCTCTTCTTGATGTCACTTTCAACAGACTTGTATTGTTTCTTAAGGTCATTACCAGTACTCTTAAGGTCTCTTTCAATGTCTTCCTTAAGATCGTTAAGTCTGTTCATGGTTGGTAATGGGATCCAAAGACCGAAGATACCAAGGTAATTGGTTTCGTTTTCTAATATATAAATATTTATAATAATTAAAATAAAATATAAATTTATTTGTATTTTAATTAGTATTGTATTATTTATTTATTTATTTATTTATTTTTACTATATTTATTATTATTATTATTATTATTATTATTATTATTATTATTTATTATTTATTATTTAAAATATTATATTTTACCTGGAACGTTGATAACAGAGAAGAATTTGTAATCCTTTTAAAAAAATACAATATAATTTAGATTAATATTTTATATTTTTATTTATATAGTTTATTTGCTTATAAATAATTTATTTATTAATTAATTTAATATATATTATAATATATTAAATAAAAAACTTACTTCTCTCTTGTAGACAAGGGAAGAAATGTTAGAAACTAATTTTCTTTCAAACCAGGAGGAACCAGTGCTTAATTTTTTTATATAAAATAAAATAAATATATATTAATATTTTTTAAATAGAATATATAATTTATAAATCTTTAATTTCAAACATTATTTATTATTATTATTATTATTATTATTATTATGTTTCTTATATTGTTATTATTATTATTTCTATTATTATATTTGTTTTATATATATATATATATTTTTTAATATTTTTTTTAATAATAAACATAAATAATTTATAACGATTTTTCAATATTTTTTAATAATAAACAAAATATAATAAAAGCCTCTTTAATATTTTTTAATAAAAAATTTAAGGAAGTTCATAATAAATGATTATACTATTTATAATATTTTTTATTATTATTTAAATTTAATTATTCTATATTCATTTATTATATAAATAAATTTATATAAACCGTTATTTCATTATAATTTTACTTCTTTTATTGTTATTTATTAAATAATAATATATGTATAAACTTTATAAAAATATTTAAATAATATTTACTCCTTCATTTTAGCATCAATGTATTTCTTGAAGCTTTCTTCATTTGGATTTAAAGCAAAAGCAGTAGCTAAAACAGCAACTAAACCAAGAACAGCGTTAGCCTTGTTACCCATGTTGATTATTTTAAATTAATTCTATAATATTATATTAATTATAAAAAAAGTAAATAATGAACATATTTTTCATTTAGTATTCTATTACACGTTTTTTTTTTTCCTTTTTCTTTTTATTATTATTGTTTAAATTTAAAAAAAGAAAAAAAAAAAAAAAAGGAAAGAGGAAAGATAAAATTTATTAAATCCATCTTTCTTTTTTTTTTTTTTTCGTTATTTTTTAAACATTTTTATTAAACAAGATTTTTTTTTTTTTTTTGTCTTAGTTTATCCTTTTTTTTTTTTTTTTTTTTGTTTACTTACAAATAAATTTATTTTTATTAACAATTATTTTTTTTTTTAAAAAAAGTCAGCTTTCGCTTTTATTTACTTTATTTATTATTTTTTTTTTTAAAGAAAAGTTTTTTTATATAAATAAAAAAAAGTTTTTTCTTTTAAAATAAATAGTTTCTCACAAATATGAAGTTGAAACAAAAAAAAAAAAAAAGAAAAAAAGAAATAAGAAAAAATACTAATAAATATTAATAAATATTAATAAATAAGTGAATGAATAAATAAATGGTTAATAAATGGATAAATAAAAATAGATAAATAGATAAATAGATGATAATAAAAAAAATATCATCAATAATAAGTAAATAAATAAATTAAATATATTTTAAATAAATTGATAAAATAAATATAAAAAAATATTTATATTAAATTTATTGTATAAAATTTATTTATTTTTTAATTATTTATTCATTTATATATTTATATATTTAATATAATAATTTTTTTTTTTTGTTTTTTTTTTAAAAAAAAAAATATAAAATAAAGATGTTTCATATAAATTTACTAATATTACATAATTATATTAATATATTATAATATAATCATTTATATATTGATAAATTGTATTATACATGTACATTTATTCCTATTGTAATATTTATTAATAGTTATTTAATTATTATTCATTCAAAATTTCATATTTTTTTTTTTTTTTTTTTTACAAAATTTAATTAATTTTTATTATTATTTAAACTTTTTTTAAACAATACTCTATCAATATATTAGAATATATTTGGATATATGTAATATTTATTTATTTTTATTCTCGTCCAATAAATAAATAGTTATTTATTTCACAAAAAAGATATAATATATAGATTATATAATACAATATATTCTAATATATGCTATGTTAATAACTTAATCATTACATTTTTTTTTATTTGGAAAAAATAAATATAACAAAGATAAATAAATGAATGAATAATTAATAAATAAATAATTTAAAAAGAAATTTCTTATTATCATAATGTGAATAAAAAAGAATCCATATATTAAAAACAAAAACTAATAATCATTATATATTAATCCAATTAATTGTTTTTATATGAATTGATTCATAAAACAATTTAAAAGGCTGAATAAGAATTATTTATTTATTTTATAATTATTCATTTATTTATTTATTTTAAAAATAAGTGAATAAATAAATTAATAAATAAATAAATTAATAAAGTAAATTTTTTTTTATTTTTTTAAACTAAATTTATCCATATTTATTAAACAAACATATAAAAAATATTAAATATTAAATATTAAATATTAAAGAATTGGAATAATTGGAATAATAATTAAATAATTATATAATAATGATTAATAAATTCTACATTTATAACATAACATTAATTATATTATTTATTTGATTTGAATTGTATATTATTTATTTTATTATTTTTCTACATTATTATATCTTTACTTTAGTTAGTTAACTTCAGTTAGTTAATTTTTTATCTTTTTTACAAAATGTTTACAATTTAAGTACGATATTAAATATTAATAAATAGAAAAAAAGAATTAAAAAAAAAAAAATTTTTTTTAAAAAAATGTGGAGTAAAGATAAATTGAAAAAAAAATGTCAATGTTAAAAAAAAAAAATTAAAAAAAAAAAATTAATATAATTAAACTGATTAACTCTAAAGAAATAGTTTTATTATTATTTGTATAATGTATAAAATGTAAAATATTGATGTTGATGTTGATGTTGATGCTTTATACATATTACATTCTACATTTTATATAAATAATAATGAAAATCAATTTTCCATTTAATAATTTGTAAAATAAATATAAAGAGTTTTATTTATATATATATAAACATATATATATAAATAAAAGTCTTTTTTAAATAAAACCATTTATATAATATGACCACTATTTTATTATTTTATTTATATATCAAAAAATACCTTTTTTTATGTATTTTTATCCATTTTTATATGCTATGTATAAATTTAAATAATATTTAGTAAAACTTATATTACTTATAAATACTTTTTTCTTCTTCATATAAATAATAAAAATGCATATCAGTAATAATTATATATAACGTTATATTTCTCATTAATATAAAATATAACGTTATATTTCTCATTAATATAATATAATATAATATAATACTTCATTTGTAATTATTAAAAGAATAAAATAGTGAAATAATGAAAGGCTTGTATATATATATGTATATTTTTTTTTCATTTTAGTATAATATTTACAAAAACAAAAATAATAAAAAGAATAAAAGGTAAAAAAAAAAGAAAAAACAAGTTCAAATAATATTTTATATTAATGTTTTTATATATTATATTATATTTTTAATTATTTTGTTTTATGGTTTGTTAAAGTTAAAGTAGAAATTATCTGTATCTATTATTATTAATTTTATATATAATTTTGATATGTTATATAGAAACTAAACTAATAAATTATTATAATAATAATAATAATAATAATAATAATAATAATAATAATAATAATAATAATAATAATAATAATAATAATAATAATAATAATAATTAATAATAATAATAAATAATAATTAATAATAATAAATAAATACTTAATTTAATTATTTGTCTATGTAGGGTTAGTTCAAAATGACTAATAAATTAATTATTTATAATTTATTAATTAATTATTGATTATTTAATAATAATTATTTATTATTTAATAATAATTATTTATTAATATGTCTATATAATATTTTTATATTTTATATATGGATAATATATAAAAATTTTTATTTTATTTATTATATAATTAATTAGAGAAATTTTTTAAATTTTTTTTTTTTTTGTATTTTTTTTTAATACAATAATAATTTAACAAAATAAAAAGTAAATTTCTAATTTAAAAACAATTATGTATATATAAATGTAATTTACATTTGAATATATGTATTATTAATATTATATAAATTACAATAAATATAATTTGTTAATGCAGACGGTTATATCACAAGAAATTAATATCAATAATAAGAATGGAAAATATAATGAATTATTAAATAAAAAGATTAATGATTGTATTATTTCTTTAGATTATAACAGCTTGAAATCTTTACTTCAAGGAAATTCTATTATAGATTGGAATGATAATGGAATTATAAATGACTCAGCTCATCTTAGAAATGGTACTATAACTAATGATAATGGTGTTGTTCGAAGTATGTAATAATAAATATTTATATAAATTAAAATTTATACATTTATAATTTATTTATACATTTATAATTTAATTATATATTTATTTACTTTTTTGCTTTTTATATCATGTTATATTTTTATTTTTATTTTTTTTTTTTCATTTTTTTTTATCAAAATAATAATAATAGAAGAAAAAGAATAAAGAAAAAACAATATTAAGATATTAACTATTTCTTATTAATATTATATATTATTATATATTATATATATATTGTGATTTTTTATTATATTTATATTTATTTTTTATTATAAAAAAAAAGAAAAATCTATTGATATAAGTCATTTTCAAGAACAAAATAACCCAATAATTTTTTTAATAGAATATTATTCTCAAATAGATAAAAATAGTACATTAGAAGAAGATGTTTCTCCTTCTTCTTCTGTAAAAGATACCAAAGAGAAATTATTAAAAATTTTAAAATTATTATTAAACTATACTTCTACTTTAAATTTTGAAACTTTAGGTGGTCAAATACCATTATTTATTGCCTTTTTTAATAATCAAATTGATATTTTAAAAATATTATTGAATCAGTCTATTTCGTCTTCTCTTATATCTTACCCTAATTCTACTAATACTACAAATACTACTACTACTACTACTACTACTATTGTCAATAATACCATTAATTCTTCATCTTTTAATTTTAATAAAATATCAAATATAAATATAAATCTTTATAATGAAGAATGGGAAAATATACTTTTATATACTTTTCAACGTCAAAATGATTTACCTTTCCAAGCATTGACTTTTCTTCTTAATTATGGATTAGATCATTGTTATTATCAAGGTCATATTATAAATTCCTTTTTTATTGATCTTAATGCTACGGATTGGAATGGTCAAACTTTAATAATGAAGGCTATTAAACGTAATAATTTTATTTTTTTAAAAAATTTTTTTGATACCATTATGGATTTAAATGTACAATCTATTATTCATCTTCTTTTCCGTCGAAAACACTTTTTCTATCAAAATTTAGTTCATCATTCTCAATGTAATAGTTCAAATTATTATCAATGTCAATGTTCAAATCCAAATCCAAATTCAAATCCAAATCCAAATCCAAATTCAAATCTAAATCTAGATCCAAATCTAAATCCAAATCTAAATCCAAATCTAAATTCAAATTCAAATCAAGATTCTACGGTAATAAAAGATTTAATTATGAAAGATATAGTTCGAATTATTAAAAGTGATTATCGAAACTTAGATTTAGAATTAAAAGATAAAAATCAAAATACTGTATTATTACAATCTGTATGGTGTAATAATTTATGGATTATGAAATATTTACTTCATTATGGTGCTAAAGTTAATAATGTTTATGATAGTTCAGGATTTACTCCATTAATGTTAGCTGTTATTAAAGGTGATTTTGCTATGGTTAAACTTTTAATTCATTATGGTGCTAATGTTAATGCTCGTCAAGGTCAAGAATCAATAAATGAAATATCTCATTCTAATTATTATTCCGAAAATGAATATGATGATCCTCTTAATTTTGATTCATATTATTATTCTTATAATTATGGAAATGACATTAGAAATGGAAATGATAATAATAATAATAATAATAATAATAATAATATAGATATAAGTAGAAGGATGGAAATTAAAGAAAATTATCTTTTAGGTAAAACGGCATTAACCATAGCTCGTGAAAATCATCAACAAGCTATTGTTGATTTACTTTTAAAATATCATGCTACAGAATAAAAATCATTATATCTATATCTATATCTATATCTATATATCTATATATATATAAAAAGAATAAGAATGATACCCTTAAAAATTTTTGTTTATTAAATATTATGCAAAATTTTCATATTTTATCAATGATCAAAAAAATTTTATTAATATAAAATAATAAAAAAAGAGAAATTCTATTAAATAATTTATATATTTATTTATTTATTATTTAATAATTTATTTATTTACGATTATATATATATATATATATATATATATATATATATATAAAATAAAAAAATAAAAAAATAGAAAATTAAATAGATTAAAAAATAAATTTAACAAAATTAAGGTATAAAATCTATAATATCTATGATTATATTATATAATTGGAATATTTATATGATAAATTAATAATATTATTATTATATGTATTGGGTATAAATAAGATATATATATATTTTTTTTTTTTTTAAATTTTTTTTTATTTTATTTTATTTTTTTTTATTTTTTTGAAAAATGGATTGTTGAAGTAGTAAGAAGGGCTGGTTCAGTTTCTATATTATTTGCTTTTTCTGTAGTTCCTAATGTTGTTGTTAATGTTGTTGTTGTTGGTTTTGAAGTAGGAAAACTAGAAAAGGATAAATTAAAAGTATCTACATCACTATCAGAACTATTTTCTTGATGATAAAAGGAATTTAATTGATCTAATAAAAGATCTTTTTTAGTTTTCTTTTTATAATTTCTTGCGCTACCTAAAATTGGCATTCTTGAAAGATGATAATTAATACTACTGGTAGTAATATCTAAAGGTTCATTAAAAGCATTTGTTGTTGAAATGAAATTTTTATTTTTTATTTTAGATATTTCTTTTTCATTTTTCTGTTGATTAGAAGAATTAACATTATCATTATCATTAGTATTATTATTATTAGTATTGTTTTTATTGATATTTTTATTTTTAGCTATATCTGTGTTATAAAGGATATAATTAATCAATTCATCTTCTGGATTTTTTTCATTAACGGATGATGATCCGTTTTTTTCTTCAATTTTATTTTTTACTGTATAGGTATTAGCATTTCTTTTTTTATAATAATGATTATTAGTTAAAGTATTATGAATAGTAAAATCTTTAGATATAGAATAATTATTTTGATACTCATCGTCATCATCATCATAATCATCGTCATCATAATCATTATCTTCATCATTATCATCATTTTCAGTATCATCAGTTGTACTACTACTAAAGGAAATACTTTCACCATCTTCAAAATTAATAACATCATTTTTAAATTTATTATAGGATATCTTATTATTATCATCATCATCATCATCATCATTTTTATTTTCCTTATTATTTTTTTCTTTTTTGCTTTTGTTGGAATAACTCATATTACTACTTTTTCTATTATGCATGAAACTTTTATGATGAAGATATTTACTATTATTATTATTATTATTATTATTATTATTAGTATTATTACTTTTAATTTCATTTTCATTTTTATTTTCATTATTAATTTCATTTTTTTCATTTTTGTTATGATCATTTTCTTCAGTTGATTTCTCAGTTGCTTTATTCATATTAATTGATGATTTCTTTAATAAAGATAAATCTTTTTGATTACCAGTTGATAATAAAGGTTCTTTATTATTTTCTTTAATATTTTTATTATCTTCTTTCTCTTTATTATCACTATTATTATCACTATTATTATTATTACTATTATTATTATTGTTGTTATTATTATTGTTATTATTTTTATTTTTAAGAAGATTTAAAATTTCTGCTTCTATATTTTCTTCAGATTCTTCTTTATTACCATTTTCATCATCCTTATTTATCATTTTATTATCTTTTTTATTTTCTTGCTTACTAAATTTTCGTTCTTGTACTACACTTCCTCTTTTTTCATGTTTTTCTGTTTTAGGAGTATTAGTACCCATAATCGTTTCATTAATAGCTTGTATATTTTTAAGTAATTTGGTATCATCTAATATATTTTGATCAAATAAACTACTTCTAGTTCTATTTTTAGTTTTAATTTTATTTTTATAATTTTCTTTCATATAAGGGGAAGAAGTAGAAGATGTTGCATTAACATTTTCTTTATCTTTTTCTAATTGTTTATTTTTATTTTTATTCTTATTTTCATTTTCATTTTCATTTATTTCTTTAACATCTTCCATATTTGGAAATAGAGTAGAAGAAGCAGCTGAAAGTAAGGTAGCTCTACTTAAATTAGCACTTCTTTGTCTAGCTAAAAGTTCATAATGACTAATACTTTTTGTTGTTGATCGTAAACTATGTTGACGTCGTACTGATCGATTTTTCATTTTATTTTTATTTTCTTCATCAAGAAGTAAATTACCTGTACTTTTAATTTTATTCATACTTCTATTATTATTAATATTATTTTTTGTTAATGAAGCAGTTGATGAAGATTTAGAAGATAATCCTTTACTATAATTACCATTATTATTATTATTATTATTATCTATATTAATAATATTATTATCTATATTAATATTATCTTCTATTAGAGAAACTTCTACTTTATTGAAAAATACTTTTTGACCTTTAATCATTAAATTATCTTCAGCTAATAATTGATTCATTAAATCATAAGCTTCTTCTGCTTCATAAACATGCATAATAGAATTATTTAAATAAAAACGTAATTCTACAGCTCTACCATGAATATCCATTGAATTTGAAAATAATCGTTGATATTTTGAAGTATTAATTAATAATGGACTAACTTTTTTCCTTAAAATATCATTTAAATTAAGTTTATATTTATTATAACCATTACCATTTCCATTACCATAAAGTAATAATCGATGAATTTCAGATGATTTTTTTTTACCATTAAGTTCTACTTCTTTTTGCATTTCTTGTTCAAATTTAATTTGATTTAATTTTTGTTGTTCTTTACTATCTTTATCTTCTTTTAAATAATAAATCATTTCTTCTTCTGTCATGAAAAAATTATAATCTGAAGTTTCTAAATAGGTTATAGGAATAAGAAGTAGAATAGCTTTAGCATAAATATTATATAAAGTTTGAAAATGAGTAAGAAAAAACATATCTTTTGGAATAAATGTTAATAATTGAATTAATCTTAAATTTATTCTAGCTAAATGAACTTGTTGATTATTTTTAATATAAGCATAGGAACCATAAATTGAATAATCATTTCCATTTAAATTATTTTGAGAACGATTATAAATAAAAAGTTTCATTATTCCTAAAGTTTTTTTATCAAGTAATGCAGTATCATTTGAATTTTGGAATGAGGATGCTTTTATTTTTATTATTATTATTATTATTTTTTTTGTATTGTTTATAATAGAAATAGAAAAGAAATTATATTTAATACTAATGTTAATATATATATATATATATATATATATTTATAATTGATATTATTTATTATTAATTTTTTATTTTATATTTAATTATTTATTTTTTAATGGGTTTAATTTTTATATAATTATTAAGTTAAGTATTTACCTGATTCTGTTTCTAATTCAATTCGTGAAATTAACATATGAATAAAAAATAACATTAATTTCTCACTCCAAAGTAATGGTGAAGTAGGATTTTCTACCCAATAATGTTTTTTTGAATCTTAAATTTTTATTATATAAACAAATATATAAATATATATTTTATAAAAGTAAATACATATATAAATATATTTAATTTAAGATAAATAATATCAATATTTTTTTTCTATTATATTGTAAAACTAAGGAAAAAATCTTTATATTATATTCTTTATATTTTTTTATCATAGTTATTTTTATATTTTTATATGAATTATATATATATATATTTTATACCTTTATTATTTTCTCTTTCTTTATCATCTTCTGCTAATTTTGAACAAGCATAAGCTTCAGGATTATTAATAAATGGTTCATAAATTTCATCATTTTCTTTTGCAAAAAAATATTCTAATCCCTTTTGAATGACTTCTTTTGGAAATTCTGGTAAAAGAGAACCAAATAAAAGTAATAATAATATAATACGATATTCGGTATACATTTTAATTTTATTTTTTGGTGAAATTTTAGGATCATAATAAATATTATCATCTTGTGCTAATATATGATATAAAATATCATTTTCACGATAAAAAGTTTCCATTTCTGTTCTTTCATGTTCATCATATAATTGTAAATAAAATTGTTGCATTAAAATTTTAATTCTCCATTTATCTTGTTCCATTGGCATATAAAATGTTTTTGGCATTTTACTTAATAATAATTTTGCTTTATTTGACCATAATTTCCCTGCTCTAATTTTATTTTGATTAATTTCTTATATATATATCAATTAATTATTATTATTATTATTATTAATTTATATATTTATTTAATTATACATATATATATATAGAATATGTAAATATTAATTATTGATAATTAGTAATATATATTGATTAGAAAGTCATAAAAATTACTATTTATTATAATAGTAATATATATATTATATGATGATTATATTTTATAGTTTTTTTTATATTATTTATATCAACTAAAGAAAGTTTTTAAAAATACCATCGTTAAGTCTCTTTTGATAGGATAAAGGATTTATATTATTATTATAAAATTTATTATATTCTTCTTTTTTAATGCTTTCTATATCTCCTAATTTTTCATATTCTTCTTGTTCTTCACTTGGTATATAAGAAGAATCTGGATTTATATAATATTTTCTTATATAAATAGAATATTGTCCTGCACCTGCCAGATTATTATTTGTATTTGCATTGATATTAGTATTATTAAAATGACGATTTTCTGTTGTTGAAGATACAGTAGTATCTGAAGAAGGGGAATAATAACGATGCCAAAAACGACGTTCAGCAAAAGTTATAAATTGATCATTTATCATCCAAACATTTGGTAAACAAAAAATTAAAAAACCACGACATTGAGGATTATCAAAAGGAAAATAAGGTATACCATATAATTTAAGATGTTGTATAGATAAAGGACGTATATATTTTTGTAACCATTCAAAAGTTATATTAGTAAAAGATAAATCTAAAGTACCAAGATAAGCAAAAGCAGATAAAGGTTTTAAAAGTTCTGAAGTTGTTTGATCTTCATTAAATTGACAATTTCTAAGGGAAATATTCCAAAGATTTGGAAAATGATGTATATTTTTTAAAACATTAATATTTTTTTGTGTAAGAGAAATAGATTCAATTAATTTATGTTTTGGTTCTTGATCTTTCCCATTATTAATCATATTATTTCTATTTCCATAATTATTAATGGTATAATATGTATTTTTAAACATATAAATTATATTAAATTATATATAAATATTTAGAAGATAGGATATAATAAAAAAAAAATTATTATACAAAAAAATTTTTTTTCTTAAATTATTTAAAATAAATTCTTTTTTTCTTTTCTTTTTTTTTTTAATAGTAAGAAAAAAGAATATATATAATATTTATAATTTTTGTTTTTTTAAAAAAAAGTTTTTACTATACTATATTTTTCTCTATACTATCTTTAACTTTTTTTTACTGTTTAATACTCCGCCAATAGAAATTAATTTTTCATTTTACATTTATACCAAAAAAAAAATTTATTTCAATTACCAAAAATATATTTCAATTATTAATTTATTTAATTAAAAAAAATAAATTAAATAAAATAAATAAAATAAAATAAAATAAAATAAATAAATAAATAAATACATAAATAAATACATAAATAAATAAATAAATAAATAAATAAATAAATAAATAAATAAATAAATAAATAAATAAATAAATAAATAAATAAATAAATAAATAAATAAATAAATAAATAAATAAATAAATAAATAAATAAATAAATAAATAAATAAATAAATAAATAAATAAATAAATAAATAAATAAATAAATAAATAAATAAATAAATAAATAAATAAATAAATAAATAAATAAATAAATAAATAAATAAATAAATAAATAAATAAATAAATAAATAAATAAATAAATAAATAAATAAATAAATAAATAATAAATAAATAAATAAATAAATAAATAAATAAATAAATAAATAAATAAATAAATAAATAAATAAATAAATAATAAATAAATAAATAAATATATATATATATATAAATAAATAATATTAAAATTATTATTTAAAACTAAAATCTATGTAATGTTATATACATTTGAGTATAAATTTTTTTTTTTATAGAGAAAGAATGAAAGAATACTATAATAATTAATGAGGATATTAATAAAGTTAGAGTTTAACCTGGTATTGATAGTATAGGTAATGTATTTTTTTTTTTATATTTTTTTTTTTCCATTTATTATTTGATAAATTTGATAATATATATAATAATAATAAGAAATATATTAAAAAAAAACTTTTACTTTTACTTTTTTTTTTGCTAAGTCATATATTTTTACTTTTATTTATGTTTATGAAAAAATTGCTGTTAATATTAACAAATATAAATTAGAAAGTTCTACTATTAACCATTATGAATTATCTCCTGAATTAGAAAATAGATTGAATTATCATATTAATAGTTTAATTCAAAACAATCTTAATGATCTTATAATAGTAAACATTCGAAGAATAATTTATCCAAACCAAATAAGTTTATTGATCATAGATAAAGTAAAAAATAAAGTATTTAAAAATTTACAATAAAGCTTTCTTTTTTTTTTTTTTTTTTTTTTTTTTTTTTAAATTTCTAAACTATTCAATGTTTTTTTTTTTTTTAATTACTTTAATTTTTTTTAAAACAAAAAACAAAAAACAAAAACAAAATTAAGTCATTTACAATTCTAATATATGAATCAATTTAAAACAAGCTTAAAAATAGTTTTTTTTTAATAGTTCTATTTTTTTTAACAAAAATCATTTTTTAAATTAATAAAAAAAATTAATTAAATTTTGGCAGTAAAAAAGATTGATTTTTACCGCCAAAATTTATTTTTTAATAGTTTTGGTTAAGTTTTTTTTTTAGAATTTTCTAGAAATGTTAATAAATGTTACAAAAAATTTTTGTATATAAAGAAAGATTTTTTATTCATCATTTTATTCTCCAAAAAAAAAAAAAAAAAAAACGAATAAATCATTAAATATAGCAATATTAAAAAAATCGAATCCACAAAAAAAAAAAAAGTAAATAAAAATAATAATAAACAAGTACAAGAACTAAAATAAATAAAAATAAAAACGAAAATAAAAACGAAAAAAAAATAAAACAAATAATATTATATATATAAAAAATAAAATAAATATAATAAATAAAATAAACAATATATACATAACAAAAAATAAATAAAGTAATAATAAAAAAAAAAAAAAAAAAAAGAACAAAAATAAATTAAAATAAAATAAGATATAAAATAACATATAAAATAACAAAATGAAACTTCAAAATTTATCATTAATATCAATTTTATTTATATGCCTTACAAAAGGTCAAGATATTATACTCTCTACTAATTACACCTTATCCTACCTACAAAAGGTTGATATGAATCAAATGAAGTGTACATCCGATAAGGATTGTCCTTTATACTCCACATGTGAAAGTTTTACTTCAAAAAATAATGAAACCCGTTCTCTATGCAAATTTGGGGATTTCCTATGTCCAGAAAGAGACGTTAGTTTTTTTATGACTGAAAATGTAGATGAAAATTGTTTCTACGTGAATACTACTATGTATGATTTAGAAAATGAAGAAATAAAAGAAGGCTTCCCAAAAAATATTAAGCCAGTTTTAAAAACTTGTGGTTATTTTGGTGAAACATATAAATGTAGCACTGAAGAATGTAATAGTAATTCTGATTGTTTATCCGGAATGTGTAAAGACTATAAATGCATGAATAAAGATAATTTGAATAATTATATCTATCGATGTTCCGTAGATGATTACGAAAAGTATTCTATGAAGTGTAAAAAGGCCAATGGTATGAAATGTGAAGAAAATATAGAATGCTATTCTGGTATATGTTCATGTGGTGATGATAGAAGTATAAAATATCATAGAATAAAATATTGCTCTAATAAAGATTATAGTATTACAAATATATATATATATATAGCAATAACAATTGGAGTGTTTGTATTATTTCCAATACTATTTTTTCTTTTTTACTATTTAATTGAAAAAGCAAACACAAACACAAAGACAAACACAAAAATAGAAACTCATCCTCATCCTCTATATAGAGTTTAATTCTATAGGTGGTGGTGAGTGACTATTTTAATTGGCGGAGTGATTTGTCTGGTTAATATTCTGATAATGAACGAGACTTTAACCTAGTAAATAGTTACACGAAAATTTTTATTCGTGGTTAACTTCTTTGTTTGGATTAAGTCAAATTTTTTTTTTTAAATAAATAATTTACATATATATATATATATTTTAGAAAAAAATATTATATATATTAATAATATTTAATAGTTGTAATTATATTAATAATATTAATATAATTACATTATATAATATATCATGTAAAATAATAATAAAAACTAAATAATAAATACTAAATAATTAATACTAAATAATAAATACTAAATAATAAATACTAAATAATAAATACTAAATAATAAATACTAAATAATAAATACTAAATAATAAATATTAAATAATAATAAATAATATTGTTATTTTTTTTTATTCTTATTCTTATTCTAATTTTTATAATTATAATTATTACTTTTCTTTATATATATAAGATTTATAAATATATTTCTTTTTTATTTTTATTTTCTAATTTTAATATCAAGTAATATATATCCATAATAAATAAAAAAACGAAAAAAAAATATTTTGGAAAATATCATATAAAGAATATTAAATTAATAAAAAAAAAAAAAATTGGATTATATTACGTGATGAAAATAATGAATTGATTTTTATTAGAAAATAAAAAAATTTTTTTTTTTAATTAGTTTTTCTTTTAGTTACTTATATTGCCTATTTTGTAGTATATATATATATATATATTTTTTTTTTTTTTCATTTTCAAAAAACCAACCTCTCCAGGAACGTCAATGCTGATAACACTGTAGGACAGCCTAGTAGGGCAAATGCCGATTCTATTTCCGACCCTAGTGGAATAGGATAGATCAATTTTACTTTAATTCTATATTTAGAATTAAGGGCTTGTATGGATTTATTGTTTTTAAATATTATTGTACTATTTTTTTACCCCTCCAGTATTATTTATTATTATCTATAATATTTTACTGGTTCTTATTTTTTTTAGTATCATTTTTTTTTTCATTATGTGTTTTTTTATGATTCATGTATTTTAATATTTAAATTCAATAAAGTTGACGTACAAATTGTGTGCCATAAAAAAAAAAAAAAAAATTTTTCATTTTCAATTTTTTTTTATTATTATATTAAAAAATAAAATGAATATTAAATTAATTTTTTTTTTTTTTAAAAAAAATACAAATTAAAAAAAAAAAATATAAAGATTAACTTTTTGTCCTCTAAAAAAATATTTACTTTTTTTCTTTTTTTTTTTCTTTTTTTTTTTTATATAATAAAGTTTGTATATTCATAAAATAACAATGAAATGTCCCAAGGTAGTCATCATATATATATATATAAAACAACAAAAAATAAAAACAAAAATCTAAAACAAATACAAAAAAACACAAATAATGAACAAAAATAATGTTATATATATATATATATATATATAAAAGTGACACAATTGTTTACTTTTAAAAATAATTTAATTCTATTTTTTTTCTTTTTTTTTTTTTTTTTTAAATTTTATTTGGTATTTATTTAATTTTATATATAAAAGATAGAAATTTAATTATGCATTAACAGGTTTAATAAAAAAAATAATTATTATTTTAAAAAAAAAATTTATATATTTTATAATTATGAAAAAATTTTTTATAATTGTTTAATTTATTTTTTTTAATTCTTTTTTTCAAAAAAAGAAATTAAAAAAAGAAAAGATAAAAAAAAAAAAAAAAAAAGGAAAAATAAATTTATATATATTTAAATGTGACTATTAATATATTATATATATATTTATTATATATATCACATATTAATATTAATATATCTATTTTCTTTGCCTTTTTTTTTTGTTTGTTTATATAAATATAATAATACAAGTAGAGATTTTTTTTGTCTTTCTATTTTTTTTTTAAAAAACTTTAAATTTCTAATTATCTAAAATTTAAAAAAAAAAAAAAAAAAAAAACATATACATTTTTTTTATATATATATTTTTTAATTGCATTTTTTTATATATATATTATTCAAACCAAATAAATTATTCTTTAAATGTTTACTATTATATTCCTTTATAAGATCATTAAGATTGTTTTGAATTAAAGTATTTAAAAATTTACAATAAAGTTTTCTTTCTTTCTTTTTTTTTTTTTTTTTTTTTTTTTTAATTTCTATTCTATTCATTGTTTTTTTATTTTTTTTAACAAAACAAAAAACAAAAAACAAAAAACAAAAAACAAAAAAAAAAAACAAAATTAAGTCATTACCCATTTTAATATATGAATCAATTTAAAACAAGCTTAAAAATAGTTTTTTTTTTTAATAGTTCTATTTTTTTTAACAAAAATCATTTTTTAAATTAATGAAAAAAATTAATTAAATTTTGGCAGTAAAAAAGATTGATTTTTACTGCCAAAATTTATTTTTTAATAGTTTTGGTAAATTTTTTTTTAGAATTTTCTAGAAATGTTAATAAATGTTACAAAAAATTTTTGTATATAAAGAAAGATTTTTTATTCATCATTTTATTCTCCAAAAAAAAAAAGAAAAAATGAATAAATCATTAAATATTTAAAAAAATCGAATCCAAAAAAAAAAGTAAATAAAAATAATAATAAATAAGTACAAGAACTTAAATAAATAAAAATAAAAACGAAAATAAAAACGAAAATAAAAACATAATAAAAAAAATAAAACAAATAATATTATATATATAAAAAAAAATAAATAAATATAAAAAATAAAATAAATAACATAACAAAAAATAAAATAAATAACATAACAAAAAATAAATAAAGTAATAAAAAGAAAAAAAAAAAGAAACAAAAATAAACTAAAATAAAATAAGATATAAAATAACATATAAAATAACATATAAAATAACAAAATGAAACTTCAAAATTTATCCTTAATATCAATTTTATTTATATGCCTTACAAAAGGCCAAGATATTATACTCCCTACTAATTATACATTATCCTACCTACAAAAGGTTGATATGAATCAAATGAAGTGTACATCCGATAAGGATTGTCCTTTATACTCCACATGTGAAAGTTTTACTTCAAATAATAATGAAACCCGTTCTCTATGCAAATTTGGGGATTTTCTATGTCCAGAAAGAGACGTTAGTTTTTTTATGACTGATAATGTAGATGAAAATTGTTTCTACGTGAATACTACTATGTATGATTTAGAAAATGAAGAAATAAAAGAAGGCTTCCCAAAAAATATTAAGCCAGTTTTAAAAACTTGTGGTTATTTTGGTGAAACATATAAATGTAGCACTGAAGAATGTAATAGTAATTCTGATTGTTTATCCGGAATGTGCAAAGACCATAAATGCATGAATAAAGATAATTTGAATAATTTTATTTATCGATGTTCCGTAGTTGATTACGAAAGGTATTCTATGAAGTGTAAAAAGGCCAATGGTATGAAATGTGAAGAAAATATAGAATGCTATTCTGGTATATGTTCATGTGGTGATGATAGAAGTATAAAATATCATAGAATAAAATATTGCTCTAATAACAATTATGATGTTACAAATATGATTATATATATAGGAATAGTAATTGGAATCCTTTTATTCTCTACAATACCATTTTGGATTCTTTACTGTGAAATTATAGTTAGAAACAAAAACGAAAACACAAACACAAATACAAACACAAACACAAACACAAACACAAAAACAGAATTTCATCCTCATCCTCTATATAGATTTTAATTCTATAGGTGGTGGTGAGTGACTATTTTAATTGGCGGAGTGATTTGTCTGGTTAATATTCTGATAATGAACGAGACTTTAACCTAGTAAATAGTTACACGAAAATTTTTATTCGTGGTTAACTTCTTTGTTTGGATTAAGTCAAATTTTTTTTTTTAAATAAATAATTTACACATATATATATATATTTTTTAGAAAAAAAAAATATATATATTAATAATATTTAATAGTTGTAATTATATTAATAATATTAATATAATTACATTATATAATATATCATGTAAAATAATAATAAAAACTAAATAAAAAATACTAAATAATAAATACTAAATAATAAATACTAAATAATAAATATTAAATAATAAATAATAAATAATATTGTTATTTTTTTTTTTTCTTATTCTTATTCTAATTTTTATAATTATAATTATTACTTTTCTTTATATATATAAAATTTATAAATATATTTATCTTTTATTTTTATTTTCTAATTTTTTTTTATTTTTTTTTTTAATTTTTTATCCATAATAAAAAAAAAAAAACGAAAAAAAAATATTTTGGAAAATAAAGAATGTTTAAAAAAAAAAAAAAAAAACTATGAAAAAACTATGGAAAAAAATTGGATAATATTACATGATGAAAATAAAATAATGAATTGATTTTTATTAGAAAATAAAAAAAGTTTTTTTTTATATTAGTTTTTAATTTAGTTACTTATATTGCCTATTTTGTAGTATATATATATATTTTTCATTTTCAATTTTTTTTTAATATTATATTAAAAAATAAAATGAATATTAAATTAAATTAATCTTAATTTTTTTTTTTTTTTTTTTTAAAAAAAATACAAATTAAAAAAAAAAAAAAAAAAATAAACTTTTTGTCCTCTAAAAAAAATTTACTTTTTTTCTTTTTTTTTTATATAATAAAGTTTGTATATTCATAAAATAACAATGAAATGTCCCAAGGTAGTCATCATATAAATAAAAACAAAAACAGAAATCCAAAACAAAAATCCAAAACAAATACAAAAAAACACAAATAATGAACAAAAATAATGTTATATATATATATATATATATAAAAGTGACACATAATTGTTTACTTTTTAAAAGTAATTTAATTCTCTTTTTTTTCTTTCTTTTTTTTTTTTTTTTTTCCTTTTTTTTTTTTTTTAAAATTTTATTTGGTATTTATTTAATTTTATATATAAAAGATAGAAATTTAATTATGCATTAACAGGTTTTAATAAAAAAAATAATTATTATTTTTAAAAAAAAATTTATATATTTTATAATTATGAAAATATTTTTTTATAATTGTTTAATTTTTTTTAATTCTTTTTTTCAAAAAAAGAAATTAAAAAAAGAAAAGATAAAAAAAAAAAAAATAATAGGAAAAAAAATTTTATATATATATTTAAATGTGACTATTAATATATTTTATATATATTAATATTATATATATCACATATTAATATTAATATATCTATTTTTTTTTTGCCTTTTTTTTTTGTTTGTTTATATAAATATAATAATACAAGTAGAGATTTTTTTTTTGTTTTTATTTTTTTTTTTTTAAAAAACTTTAAATTTCTAATTATCTAAAATTTAAAAAAAAAAAAAAACATATACATTTTTTTTTATTTTTCTATATTAATTTTAATTTTAATTACACTTGTATTTAATACTACACCATTGATCGTTTTCAACACCCCAACGGTCACCATCTTCTTCAGAGAAGACATTACAAGTTTCACAACATGGGTAGAATGAAGCAGACTTACAAGATTCTGGATCAACACTGTTAGTAGAACAAGATTCTGGAATACCACACCATTCATCATCTTCAACACCCCATTCATGATCATCAGTGAAGTAAACAGTACAACTCTTGGTACAACATTTGAATTCTGGTTCAGACCAACAAGTGGAGGAACTTTCACCACCACCAGTGCTACCATTATCTGGGCCTGAGCTACCACCATAAAGACTACCATGATATTTGTAGAAATCACCAACTTCAGAATCCTTGAATTTAAGTCCTTTACGGTCAAAGTGATCACCATTATCCCAAAGCATTGGACACATACCTAAACTTGTAGCATATTGAGCACAAGTGAATAAGTATTTGTGAACACTGTCCTTATCTTTGTTAGTTAAAACGGTACCATATTCACCAATAATAACTGGAACACCATTATCAACAAAACGTTTCTTAAGTTTATCGAAATCAGCAAGAAGGGCATTAACTTCAGCATCAGTACCCCAAGTACCAGCAAATTTACCCCAACTTTCATCCTTTTCAAGAATAGTGAAAGTAGATGGAGTGTAATAGTGAACAGAAACCATCATTCTATTGGCAGAATCAGTTGGCATTTTGAAAGCTGAATCGACAGTTAAGTCAATATCGGTACAATAACCAGCTATAAGTAAATGTCTGGATTTGTTGTTACCACCAGATTTACGTACAATATCAACAAATTGTTGGTTAATGTTATTTAAAGTAGAGTAAGCCTTGTTTTTATCACCAGAGTTACTATAACGATTCCAAACATCGTTCCAACAACCTTCTTCATTTAATGATTCGAAAATTAAATGTTCACCATAGTTTTTGAAATAGTCGGCAACTTGAGTCCAAATTTTATTGAATTTATTATTAGCCATAGTAGATTCACTAGTACCGAATTTTTCAATCCAACCTCCATCGTAGTGAATGTTAATAATAGCATACATGTTACTATCAATAACCCAACTAACAACTTCATTAACTCTTTTTAATAATTCTGAACTAATAGTGTAATCAGAACTCATAAGATTACTCCAGGCAACTGGAATACGAATACTATTGAAACCAGAATTTTTAATTGCAGTAATTAATTGTTTTGTTGCTGCTGGATTACCCCAAGCAGTTTCAAATTGATTAACTGTACTACCATTTATCCAATCACCAAAAGCTTCTAAAGTATTACCTAAATTCCAACCGAGACCCATTTCATTAACAACTTCTTGAGAAGTTAAAGCTAAAGCTGAACTAGCAGCTGCTAAAGTAAGTAAAATATTTTTTAATTGCATTTTTTTTTTTTTATATATTTTTTTTAAATTACAAAATTAAAATGAAAAATTGTCCAATTTTTATTTATTTTTTTTATTTTTATTTTGAATGTCTATATATAATTTGATTTTTTTATCAAATTTTTTATAATGAATGAATATATATATATTAAATATTAAATAATTATATATAAAAAAACAATTCTTTTTTTATTATTTTTCTATAATTATTATAAAGATGATCTTTTTCTTATAATAAAAAATATAAAAAAAAAAAAATCAATAATTATAATTATTATAATTTAAAAAAAAAAAAGATTTTTTTTTATTTTAGAAAAATCATGGTTATTTTATATACTTTACAAATTGTATTTTAATTTTTTAATTTTTATTATTTATTAAAGTTTTTAAATGATATTCAATTTTTTTTTCTATTCTATGATATAATGAGAAATTTATAGTTAAATTAATTGTGTAAATAATTTAAATTATTTAATTGATAGAATAAATAAATTATATTGCATTATATTATATTATTATATTATAATATATTAATATTAATATTATTATTATTGTAAAAAAAAAAATTTAGTTTATTATGAAATTAATTTAAAAATTTAATTATTTATTGTTTAATTTCTATTTTTAATTTTTATTTTTGTTTCTTATGTTTTTATTATTATTATTATTATTATTAATTTATATTATTTTACATTATATACTTAAATAATAAATAATAAATACTTAAAAGAATGAATAATGAATAAAATCGTTTAATAATAGAAAAGTTAATTAAAAAAAATTAAAAAATAATGGAAATTAAATATATATAAAACATTATTAATATAGGAAAAATAATATTCATTGTAAAAAAAAAATAATCAATACAATGATAACAATTAATGTGAATTTTATTTCATATTAAACGTATCATATTAAGCATTATTCCAAAAAAAATTTTACTTTCAAACTATAATCATTAATAAATAAATATTAATAAATAAATAAAAAATAATAATAAATAAATAAATAAATAAATATAAAGTAAAAAATAAAAATTATGAACTCCTCCTCTTTTAATAAATTTAATTATGTCATAATATAATATTAATCCTATTAGTATTTAGCATTGTTGTTATACTACAAGAAAAGAAAGAAAAAAAAAATTATCCTTGGATAATTTTTAATTTATTTATTTAAATATTATTTTATATTATTAAATAAATATTATTAAATATTAAAATATTAAATATTATTATTCTAATATAAATTAATAAATAATAAATTACTAAATTAATAAATGATTAAATGATTAAACATTTTAAAATGAGATTTTCATTAATGATTAACATTTACAATAGGATTGAAAGTAAAAAAAAAATTTTTATTATTTATATTATATATTAAAATTATCCATATGAAAAAAAAAAAGTATTTTTTTTATAGTTTACTTATTTTGTTTTTTATTTATTTTATTTTATTATTATTTTGATTCAAACTTTAATACATTACATAATGCTAATACATTAATATAATGATATCCATGTACCGTTATAATAAACTTTAATTTATAATATTTTAAAGAAAAATTAATATATTTATAAATTAAATATTAAAGTTAAATTAATAAAATAAGTTGAATAAAATCAATAATAAGATTAAAATGAACATATGTAACATTTTTATATATATTTTTAATATTTTTTTAATATTATATAATATTATAAAAAATGAATATAAATTAATTATTTATTAAATTTTTTTAATGAAATAAACTTAAAATTATAATAAACTATAATTATTATATTATCTATTTTTTTATTTTAAGAGTTGTTGTGATTTTTTTATTAAATAAGGTTTGATATAAAATATTACTCTGAAATATTAAAAATCAAAATCTTATAATTAAATTATAGGAATAAAAAATAAAATAACTAAATAAATAAATAGATAAATAAATAAATAAATAAATAAATAAATAAATAAATAAATAAATAAATAGATAAATAAATAAATAAATAAATAAATAAATAAATAAATAAATAAATAAATAAATAAATAAATAAATAAATAAATAAATGTATAAAGAATGAAACAAATTAATAAATAAATATATAAAAAAATTTAATAATATATTATATTATATAATTATGATTTATTACTTATATAATAAATATATTAATGAAATAAATAAATAAATAAATAAATAATGAAATAAAGTTACATAATATTTAAATAATCTATATTATAATGTTATGAAAATATATTAGAAAGTATAATATTAAAATACTGATTATATTAAAAATTATTTGTTTGTGGAATAATAATTAATAATTACTATATTTGTTAAAAAAAGAAAAACACGCAAATCAACAAAAAAAAAAAAATTAATACGGAATTTTTTTTAGGAGATATAAATGAAAACAAAATAAAAAAAAAAAAAAAAACAAAAATTAAAAGAAAACAAAAACAAAAAAAAAACAAAAACAAAAAGAAACTTTATCTTATTAAAGTATATATTAAAACTTATATAATTTAGAGTATATCCCTATATCACATATAATAATATTAAATAAAAATATAAATTTGATAATGAAAATCATCCAAAAAAATATATAAAAATAATAATAATAAAAAAGAAATAACTAAAAATAATAAAGTAACAAACAATATCATGTAATTAGTGGACATCTATTAAAATTAATTTTCTTTATAAGATTATATAATGTTATGTAATATTTTTATTTTTTTAATTTTATTTTTTTTTATTTTATTTTATTTTTTATTTTTTTACTTTACAAATAAATAATGAATAATTTTATATTGGTATATTTATTAGAGTTACGTTATATTCCAAAAATTATAAATAAATTGTAAATCTTAATATTATGAAAATATTTATATAAAAAAAATAATTTTCTTTTTATCGCACAATTTATATATCACTTTATTGAATTTAAATATTAATATACATGGATTATAAAAAAACACATAATAAAAAAAAATAATATTAAAAAAAAATACAAAAAATAACATTATAAATAATAATGAATAATACTGGAGGAAAAAAAAGTAGTATAATAAAAATTCATACTACCTTAATTCTACATATAGAATTAAAGTAAAAATTGATCTATCCTATTCCACTTGGGTCAATAAAAAAATATAGTAATAACTTAGTTTTTTTTTTCAATTTTTATATAAAGAAATTATACACATTTCAATAGTAGTAATAATAGAAATTTTTTTATTAAAAATTAGAAGCATACAACACTGCAAACAACAATAAATTTTTAGTAATTTTAATATTAACAATTTTTATTTTTATTTTTATATTTTTTTTTTTATATAATTTTTTTAATAATATATATGTTTTTTTGAGTTTTCGTTTATTTTTTTTTTTTTTTTTTAATTTTTTTTTTGTTTGTTTTATATATATATATATATAAATATGTATAAAATATTTTTTTTCTATAGTAATATATGATTCGTTTTTTTTTTTTTTTTTTTTTTTGCTGCTAAATGTACACTTATAATAATATTATATAATATTATATTTGTACACACTTAGTAGTTATTAAATTAAAAATAATATACTTTATTATATATTATTTTAGTTCTATTTTATTATATATATTTTATTATATTATATTATATATTATTTATAATATAGATATAATAATATATAATATAAAAACGTCTCATATTATTTTATTACTAAAAATATTTTATATACATAATTAGATTATTTATTTCTATATAAATCAAATTGTTTTCAATTTACCTTAATAATCTTTTTTTTATATATAAAATTTTAATAGTATATATAATATATAATATATATAATATATATAATATATTTAATTCAAATATATATTTAATTATAATTGAATTATTAATTATTTTTAACTTTAATTTGATTTGTTTTTGATTTTGTTTTTTGTTTTGTCAAAAATAATTCTTTTTTTTTTTTTTTTAAACTTTAATTTTTTTAATAATAATTGTTTTTTTTTTTTTTTTAATAATTATTTATTTGAATTTTATTTTATTTTTTGATGATATATGATATTTGTATATTTGTATGTATTTGTATATTTGTAAAATAATAAAAAAAAGAAAAATAAATGTATTCGATTGTCGTTTTTTTATAATATAATATCTAATCTAGTATACAAAAATAATTTTTAATTTTTTCCATTTGTCAAAAATGTTTAAAAAAAAAAAAAAAGAATAAAATATTATTATATATAAAAAAATATATTCTATTGTATATATTTCTATATATATAAAGTTAATATATAATCAATATATATATCTTTTTTTTTTTCATAGAATATAATTATAGAATTTTTTATATTAAAAAAAAATTTTATTATATTTTATATTTTATTTTATGATATAATTTTTGTGTAAGTTTTTTTTTATATTATATTATATTATTATAATAGTTTTAACATTTGGATTGGTCAATTAAACACCAATTATCATTTTCAATACTCCATTTACCGTCAGAATCTTCAGCATAAACGGTACAACTTGATTTACAACATGGATAACCGGCAGCACCACAAGTAGATTGATTATCACAACTTGTTGGAATACCACACCATTTATCATTTTCAACTCCCCATTTACCATCATTATCTGTATAGACGGCAGCTATACATGATTTACAACAAGAATAACCTAAACCAACAGACCAACAAGCAGCTTGACTTGGTTGTTCTTCTTCTTTTGGTTTTTCTTGTTCTTCTTCTTGACCACCAGCAGATTCAAATACCCAAGTTTGATGAGCTTTTTCACCTCCATTATCCCATTGACAAACATTACTACCATCACTTTTACCTTCTCTTTCTACATCAAGAACTTTATAACCATTACTAACCTTGGTACTAATAACATAAACTCCTTCTTTAGAAGTTTCTCTAAGAACAAATTTTTGAGCATCTCCAGCATAAGCATCATAAATTTGAATATTAGCTCCATTTTCACTACTACCACTACTAACATCTAACATATAATCTCCAAGTTCACTAAGTAATGTAATAGTATTATCATCCATATTAGTAACTTTCCATTTTTGTTTAGTGGAATTAATTTCAACATTTTGAGCGGCAGCACCTTTACCATTTTTAACGGTAAGATATTTGTTGGAACCAGTATTTTTAATATAATACCAACCATTCTTAATAGTAACGGCTTTAGCTTCTGGTTCAACATCATAGGTTGGATTTTCTACAACAGGTTGACCATTAAGACAAGCAGCTGGAGTTGATTTTAAAGTTTCTAAAATAGCATTATATTGTCCTTTTGGTTGATAATTAGAATTGAAAAGTAATGGTTTATTTTCAGCACCTCTCCAACTATCACTATCACCAATACCCCAAACAAGGAAACCAGTACAACAAGAATTATTAAGACAAGCTTTTAAAGCATTAATATAAACTTGAGATTGTTTACCTTCACCACCATCTCTATCATTACAATTATCATCACAACTAACATCTAATTCTGTAATATGAACTTCAACACCTAATTTACAATAACGACTAATTAAATTATTAATTTTATCAAATTGAGGTTGAACATTAACACCAACATGATATTGTATACCAACACCATCAATTGGAATATTACGTTTTTTCATATCAGCAACAAATTGATAAACAGATTCACTTTTTGCCCAAATACCTTCTGTATTATAATCATTATAGAAAAGTTTAGTATTTGGAGAAACTTTACGAGCAGTTTGGAAAGCAATATCAATGAAATTTGGAACTTTTTGATAAAGGAAAGAATTACGTAATTTCCAACCATTACCATTAGAACCATCATCAATAGCTTCATTAACAACATCCCAAGTATCAATTTTACCTTCATAATGTTTTAAAACAGTAGTAATATGATCAATAATAGATTGTTTCATAGTATTAGAATCTTCACGTTCAAGCCATTGTGGAGCCATAGAATGCCAAATTAAAGCATGACCTCTGAAATCCATTTTTAATTCTTGAGCTTTTTTAAGATGATTATCACAATCATCAAAATTATATCTACCTTTAGTACCTTGAATACTAACAAATTTACAAGCATTTTCAGCAACCATATAATTGAAAGACTTCATAGCTTCAATATAATTACGATTACTGTAATGAATTGTATTTGTAGCGGCACCAATTCTAAAACCATTAGCAGCATCTCTTAAAAGTTCAAATCCATTAGCAGATGCAGCTAAAACAATAAGACCAATAGCTTTTGATAATTTCATCTTTATTTTTTTTTTATTTTGTATATATATTTATTTATTTATATTTATTTATATTTTTTTTATATTTATTTTTTTTATATATATTTTTAAAAATTTTTATCAAAAAAATTTTTTTTATATAATTGAATTCTATTCTATTTTTATGTTTTATTATTCTTTTTTTTTATTTTATTTTTTTTTTTTTATAAATCAATATAAAAAACTCTATAATTTTATTCTTTATAATTTAATATCAATTAGACTATTGATAATTAAATCTGAAGAAGAATGAAGAAAAAAAAAAAAGTTACAAAAAATGGGATAATTTTTTTTTTATATACTTTTTTTTTTAATAGTGATAAAAAAAAATGAGATATATATAAAATATAAATAAAATTTAAATAATTATTTAAAAATGGGATAAATTAAAATCATTAAAAAATAAGGAATAATTTTTCAATTAATAAAAATTTAAACAAATAATAAAAAATATTTATTATAAAATAAAATATAAAATTTATAATTTATATAATTTTATTTATCAATTTAATAATAAATAATTTAATAATAATAAATCTAATTAGATTCAACTTAATATATATAATATATACAAATAATATAAAAAATACAAAATAATAAAACTATAAAATATATCAAAATTATAAGCTATAATAATAATAATAAATAATAAATATATAATATTAAATATTAAATATTATATAATAAATAGTAAAATAAATTATACACAATTATTAATATTATATTTAAAATATATTTTTTATTTTATTTTAAGGTTTAATATATAATAAAATTATATCATAAATGATAATAATAAAGAAAAAAATAATGATATCACTAAATCATTATGGTAACACACTTTAATTATTTCTAATATTAAAAATAATTGTATATAATAAATAAAGACAAATAAAATTGAAGAATAATATATTAGACAGTGCAAATCAATTTTCATATTAATATTTAATGTATGTAAATATTAAATATATAAAATAACTATAATAAAAAGAAAAAGATTAATTTTTATCCTTTTTTATATATTTCTTATTTTCATATTATTTTAAAATTATAAATATTTTTATATTTATATATATTTAAACTTTAAAAAATAATAATATTTTTTTTTTGTTATTATTAGCACATTTTAACCAATTTTTTATATACTTTTAGTATTTTTTTTAATATGTAGATCAATTTCATTTTTATTATTTTTTAAAGTTTTTTTCAATTCTTATATTTCCTTTTATTTAAACTTTTTTTATTAACAAAAAATCATTATTTAAATATTAACATAAAAAATAAAAAAATTATGGTAAATAATCTTTTGTTAACAATTTTTAATTAAAAAATATTTATTTTTCCAAGAACTTCATTTTTCAGAGAAATACAAAATTTATTATTTTTTTTTTAATATTTAAAATTGATTAATTCTTTAATATTATTTCAATAATGAAATAATATTAAAGAATTAATAAATAAAAATAAATTAATAAAAAAGATAATATTAAATATTTAATAATAATAATTAAAAAAAAGAATTTAAAGAAATAGTGAAAGTTTAATATAATATTGATTTAATCCTTTTAAAGGATAGAGAATTTATTATTATATAAAATATACAGTTTATTATTAATTTTAATTTTATTTTTTTTATAATAGAAAAAAAAATTAAAAGGAATATAAAAAAAAAGGTTTCATAAAGTTTAAATTAATAAAGTAAATCTTTTTAATAATCAGGTAAATCCATTTATATACATAAATTACTTTTTATATATAATAATATATATAATAATTTATATAGAGTTATATATAGTTATATATATAGATATTAAAGGTATATAATACTACCTATTTTAAATGAACATTATTTAATCATAGATGTATTGATTATTATTATTAAATAAACTTTTTTTTTTTATTTAAAACTTAATTATAATAATCAAGCATAATATTATAATATTATACTTCATTTTTTTTATAATAATTAAATAGGTTAAATATATAATAGTTATTTTTCATAATTATTGTAAAACAAAACCTATGTAATTAACTATATTTCAATATTTATAATATAGAATAATGAAAAAAAAAAGACAATTAATATTAAAAATTATATATATATTCTTAAGGAAAAATATTATTATTTTTTTAGAACTTTATTATTATTTTTTTTACTTTTCAACTTTTTTTTTATAATATTAATAAAAAAGATAGATTGTAATTATATAAAATAATTTGTTTTTCTAAAAAAAAAAATGTTACTATTTATTATTTGTACAATTACACAAAAAAGTCAAAAGACCGCACTTAACTCAAGAAATATATTTTCTTTTTTTAAAAAAAAAAAAAATAAAAAGTTAGAGTTTTATAATCTGTATTATCCAATAATTTCAATTTTAAAGTTTTAGTTTTATTAAAAAAATATCGAAAATCTACAAAAATTTACAAAAAAAGTATATTTATATATTATATATTTATATTAAGTATTACAAACATGAAAAATTATAGTAAAATAAATTATATATTATTATGTCAATTCAAAAAGTAAAAAATGATAAGAAAAATATTAGAATAGAATATTAAAAGAAAGAAAGAAAAAAATAAAAAAACAAAAAAATAAAAAAAATGAAAATAATTATTTTAAATATGAGTACAAACTAAACAATATTATATTATTTTTCTATTTTCAATTTTCTTTTTTATAATATGACTTTCTAATAATTAAATAAATGTTGTATTTTTAATTTATATTATTTGAAATAAAAAATAAAATAAAAAAATAATTAATCATTAATCATTAACATATAAATTAAAGTTTTAAAAAATAGCATGCTTTTTAGTATTATACTTTATTGTACTTATTATATATTATATAGATTATGGAAAATACTTTTATATAAATTAAATTAAAGAAAAATTTTTATTTATTAATAAAATTTTTTTTTTTTTATAATATTAATTTTTATATTTTTATTTTTATATATATTTTATTTTTATTTTTTTTTTTTTTCCTTTTTTTAATTTATTAATCATGGTTTTAATTTGTTTAAATATCCATTAAGATTTTTAATTTTTATATTATTAAATGTTGTATACAATTAATTTAACTAATCATAATTAATAAATTTTATTTTTTAACAAATAATAATCATGGAAAGATAATTAATATACTTTTACAAATAATATTTATGGAAAGATATGATTAATAATATTTTAAGTTATATACAAGAAAATGACTTCCACTAAATATAATCAAAAAATAGATTAATTATTTAAATTGTTACACAAGATATATTAATTTAATATAATACCTATAAAATATAAAATAATTTAATTTATAATTTCCCTTATTGTTTAAACCTTATTTATAATATTATTTTGTATTAATATTCATCAAAAAAGGGATTCTTAAATCATTATTATTATTATTTTGTATTAATATTCATCAAAAAAGGGATTCTTAAATCATTATTATTATTATTTTTTTTAATTATATTCTTGGTTTTCTAAATGACATTGATGACAAGTTAATCAATAATTAATCATAATTACAAAAAAAGAAAAAAAAGAAAAGAAAGAAAAATTAATAATGATTTTTTGAAAATGAAAATTTTACTATTGAAATTCATATTATTTGAGTAATAAATCATTATTGTCATTGAGGATTAAATAATTCTTTTCTACTTCATTTTTTCTTCTTTTTTCTTTTCCTTCTAAAAACTTTCTGTAAAAAATAAAAAAAAAAACAAAATATAATATTAAATATTTAAAATATAATGATAATTATTAGTATTAATTTATTATAATAGAAAATGGTAATTTTATTTTTTTTATTTTATATAATTTGGATAATTTTTAATATTTTTTTTTTTTAATAAATGTAATAAAATTACCATTTTATTATATTTATTAAAAAAATTTAACAAAAAATTTCTAAAAAATAAAAAATTTCTATTAATTTCAAATTTTCAAAGTAATATTTATAAAAGTATTTATAAAAATAAATATTATTAACAAATATTTGTCATAATCAACTGTACAGTTTAATATGTTTAATTCAGAGACTTTCAGTCAAAAATCACATGACCTTGTTCTACCCTTTGCTAAAGGTTATTTCGCTGGTGATGCAATAAAAAGAATTGAACAGGAATTTGATAATGTGATTCTAGAATTAAATCCAGGTTCATATGCTTTAATATCTGTAACTTATTCAACAATATCAAATATTAATTTTGGAGCAATAATAATGAAGGAATGTTCTGTAAGTATTGTTGGCGAATATGATTCTTTGAGAGAAGCAGAAGTAGAAAAGAGAAAATATGAAAGTTACGGTTGTATGTTACCTATATATCAAAATGAGAAATATTATCATTTTTATTATATATTAGATTCTAATCATAGAAATCCATTTCGTGGAATGGCATTTGGAGTAGCTGCATATGCTGCTGCTTCTTAAATAAAATATAAGATAAAAAATAAGGAGTTATCATAAACCACAATATATCCATATCTAAAAGAATGTAATTTTAGATAAATTTACTATGTGGTTAACTCTTTATTATAAAATATATTAATAAAGTTGACATAATTATTAAATCCAATTATTACTGACTGTTAATAATTATTTATATTACTATTATTATTATTATTTATTAATTTATTTAATATTTATTTATATTATTTACATTTTAAAAAATCTTTATAATTATTATTTTTTGTTATATTCATTTTCATCCTATGTCCGGTCATGGAATAATATTTTATTATAATATATGTATATAAATATATTTAATATATATCTTTTTTTTTTTTTTATTTAATTTTAAAAGTATATTTATTATTAAATTTAAATATATTCAATAATCATATGTTATTTTATTTTTATTCTGTTATATGAATTAATGTAATTTTATAATTATCTCATCTCATTAATATTATGATTTTTTATTCCTTTAAATCATTATATTTCTACAGTTAATTAATATGGTAGTATTAATGGATTAAATGGATTATCAATGGATTATCAAATGGAATCATATATATTTTCCAGTTTTGGTACCTTGATTATTAATATCATTATTTATAATGTATTTTTAATTTGAATTATTGATTATATATAAGTTATAAGTTTAATATTCGAGTTTTTTTGAATTAGAATTTAAAATAATATTTGTAATATAGATATAAGAATTATTATTGTGTATTGTGTACAAACTGAATATATAATAAATAGATTAATAAATAAATATAATAATGTTTATAAAAAAAAAAAAAAGAAAAAGAAAAATAAATGAATATAAAAATTTTTGTTTATTCAAAATTTTTACATTAATATAGTGTTAATATTTCCAAAAATTTTTTTTAATAGTATAAATAAATTGATCTCTAGAGTTGAGTTGGGTATCAAAATTTTGATGGGATGATGGGATGATGATGAATAATAAACATCATCATATCAAAAATTTTTGTATATATATATACATATTTATATATACATATATACCATATATACATATACATATTGAGTCATAATTATATATATAATATAAAAAAGGGAAAACATTTCCAAATGGAATTAAAATAAATATATTTTTTTTTTTAATAACATTCATTGATTATTTTATTTTTAGTTAAAAACGGCATATTAATTAATTGAAGAATGTTTACAAATTATATATATATATATAATTTTAGTTCAATCAATCTTTTCTCCAAAAAAAAAAAAAAAAAAACAAAAACAAAAACAAAAATAATTAATATTATTAAATTTTTTTTAAAAGCATTTGAAAAAACATTTATCAAAAGACAAAAAACATAAAAGAAGGCTTTTGTTAATAAAATTAAAAAATATAAAAAAAAAATCGTATATTTTATATTTTTTTTTGTTCTTTATATTATATTTTCATTTTCATTTTATTTTATTTTATTTTTTTTTTTAATTTTCATTCTTTATTTTATAATTTATTTTTTATTTATTTTATTTTATTTTATTTATTTTGTTTTATTTTTTTTTTTTTTTGTTTTATTTTTTTTTTAAATTTATATTATTATTATTTATTAAATTTCTTAGATTTTTGTTAAAAGTGTTATATTTTTTATATGTTTGAATAAATTAAGTTGAAAGATATATAAGAAAATAAAAAAATAAAAAGAAAATATTTTATAAAAATAAATATTAAAAGAAAAATAAAAAGAAAAAGAAAAAGAAAATGAAAAAAAAAAAAGAAAATTATTTTATAATTATTATATATTCTTTTAATGATGAATTTAGTTATATATAAATTATATATATAATATATATAATATATATATATATCATTCTTTTCATTCTTTTTAGTATTATAAAAGAATAATAATAATAATAATTATATATGTATTGATTATTATTTTTATTTTTTCATTAATATTAAAAATAATATAATACAAAAAAAAAAAAAAAAGATTATAATGATTTTTTTCTTATAACTATTTTTTTTTTTTTTTTTTATTAAATATTTAAAACTTAAGTAACTGTAAAAAATTTTTTTTGATTGATTTTAGGTATGCACTTTTTAATGATTTAAAAAAAAATTATTATTTATAAAAAAAAAAAAAAGTTAATATTATTATGTATCTATATTTTCTTTTTCCCATTTGTTTTTACTAATTTAATGCTCAAATAATATATTTATAAATAATTATAATAGAATTATAATATAATGATAATATTTATAATAATTATTATAATAGTTATAATAGTAAAGAAAAAATAGTTATTAATTTAATTTATTTTTTTTTTTATTTTCTTTAATATTTACTATTATTATTGTTATTGTTATTATAATTATAATTATTATTATTATTATAATTTTTATTATTAATTTTAGACAAGACTTTCATCTCCAGAATGCCATGTGTTTTTTGTGAATATAGCGAATATGATAAAGTATACAACTTGTCCAAATAAAAATATACCAGAGCATACTGAATATACAATAACGGCAATTTTTGGAAAAGTATCATTAATGGTACTATATATATTCCATATTCTTTTGCATGAAATACATGTTGAAAAAACGTAAAACACTTTTAAAAATTAAATATATTAATAAAAATAGCATATAATAATAATAATATATATATATAATATATTAATAAAAATAGCATATAATAATAATAACATATATATATTATATTTATAAAAGTATTTAAGTATCTTTATTAACATATAAATAATAAATATATTTTATACAATATTTCATTTTGATTATAAATTTTGTTTTTAACTTACATATATGAATAATTAAATAAATGAAGAATAAAACTACTCTTTTTCCTTTTCTCCATTTTTTCTATATATATATATATATATTTTTTTTTAAAAAAGAAAAGTTAAATAATTAATAAATAAAAACTTGTATGTATATATTATAATAATATGAAGTGAATAAAATCTTATATATATTACCTTATTTAAAGTTCTTAGAGATAAGATTACAAATATTAAACCAGTAAATTCAAAAGCATATATCTCTACTAATAAACTTGAAGGGATTATTTTAATGCTTAGATTATATATTGTCAATATTAATATATTTAACTGTATTTTTATATGTACATATATATATATATATAAAATAATGAAAAAAAAAATAAAAATAAAAAAAATTAGATAATTATGTTTATATAAAAAAAATATAAAATTAATTTCTAATAATAATAATAATAATAATAATAGTAATAATAATAATGATAATAATAATAATAATAATAATAATAATAATAATAATAATAATAATAATAATAATAATAATAATAATAATAATAATAATAATAATAATAATAATAATAATAATAATAATAATAATAATAATAATAATAATAATAATAATAATAATAATAATAATAATAATAATAATAATAATAATAATAATAATAAATATTTATTATTTACATATTCTAGAAATGCTAAAGTAAAAAGTATTAATTGACATTTCTTAAAATCTGGATAAATATAATCTCTACTTTGCATTAATGATTGTCTTTTTGGAATTGAATTTGCCATTTTGTATAATATTTGCTTTTATAGTTAATTTTTAATATTTTCTTTTTATTATTTCCTATTTAATTTTGTATATAAATTGTTGTACTATGATTTATGTATTGATTATAATCTCAGTTTATTTTATTTTATTTTATTTTATTTTATTTATTTATTATTTTATCAATTTTTTCAATTTCTTATTATTTATTTATTTACTTATTATTATTTTATTAATTTTATTTCTTTATATTTATTTTTTTTAAAAAAAGGGTTTTAAAATAAATAAAAAGAATTTTAAACTTATAAAAGAAGATATAAAGATGTAATTTGTATATTGATAGTAATGATATTATTTCTACTTTTTTTTTTATTTAATTTTAAAATCTATTATTAAAAGCATTCTTCTAATTTAAATGTATATTTATTATATAATTTTAAAATCTATTATTAATAGCATTCTTCTAACTTAAATATATATTTATTATATTTTTAATAAGATTTTTTTTTTTTTATTAATTTTCTATTTATATTTATTCTTTGTGATTTTTGATTTAAAAAAAAAAAAAAAAAAAAAAATAAAGAGAAAAAAGTAATATATATATATAAATAACAAATACAAAAAAAGAAAAAAAAAATTTTTTTATTTTTTTTTTTAAAAAAAAACTTTTTTAATATAAATTTAAATTTATATTAAAAAGTTTTCAAAATTTGTATTTGTATAACTTTATATTAATTTTATTGTTTTATTAAAATAAAATTTTATATTATATTATATAATATTGTATTATTTTTTTTTCTTTACATATGATTTAATATTATAATATTAACATATTATTTTTTTTTATGTTACGTTTACTCTATTTTATTTATTTTTTATAATCAAATATTTTATTTTATTTTATTTTATATCATTTTTATATCATTTTTTTATATATATATAAACTATAGATTAGAAATGTTAAATGTTTCTTCAAATAAATAATGTATAGAACAAAAGAAAGAAAAAGTAGTTTATAATTAAAATGAAATATAATGTAAATTTAAAATAAAAATAAAATTAAAATAAAATAAAATTAAAATATAAATTAAGAGTACAAAAAATAAAATAAAATTAAAATAAAATAATTATTTTTTACATATATTAGATTACATTAATTATATATTATGGGTATATAATTAATTCTTTTTTTTTTTTTTTTAATTATTTTATATTTTATATCTTTGTTTATTATATTATCGATATTCTTTTTCTTAGTTTTATCATCTCATTTTTATATATTAATTTAACCAATCTGTAAAAATAATAAATGAATAAATAAATATATAAATAAATAAATATTCTATTATAAATAAATAATTATAGTATAAAATAAATAATTTAGTGATTTATTAAAAAAAAAATTATTTCTTATTATTTAATATTTTAATAAAATTTAATAAAGTAATATATTATTAATATATTAAATCAATATATATTATATATTATTAAATTAAAACATAATCATATCATGTCCTAATAAAAAATATAAATTAAAGTTTGTTTGTAATTAATTATTTCATTTATTATAAATTTATTATCAATATTAATTAATATTATAAAATATTATAAAATATTATAAAAAAATAAAATATATTGTTTATAGTGATAAAAATTAATATAATTATAATACAAAAATCTTGGAAAATAAAAAATGAAGGAAAAGAAAAATATAGTAAAAAAAAAATAAACATTTTAAATAAATAAATATTATGATATTAATTATTATAAAAAAGTAAAAAAAATAAACAATTTCTAGAATAGTATAACTTTATAAAAAATGTTGCAACATTTTTTATATTAGAGTAAATTTAAATAATTAAAAATAAATAATAAAGTATTAAAAAAAATAAAAATAAGCAAAATAATATTTAATACTATTAAATAATTAAAAATTTCCTTTTTTATTTTAGTAGTAATAAAAAAAAGAGAGAAAAAAAAAAAAAACTTTAAAATGATAAATATTTTATAATAATAAAAAACCTATTAAATTTAATTGTTAATAATTAATAATTAATAATTAATAATTAATATTTAATAATAATTAATAATGATAACAATTAAAATAATAAAAATAATTAAATAAGATTATGTAATAAGTAATATAATATAATATAATATATGTAATATAATATAATATTGTTTGTTTTGAAATGTTCGATTATTACAATATATTACAATACATTACAATATATTAAACTCTTGTTATATTAATTTTATGTACCACATAAAAATACATAAATAGAGAAATACAAAAATATAAAAAAATAAATAAATAAATAAATAAATAAATAAATAAATAAATAAATAAATATTAAATAAAATTAAATAAATAAATAAATAAGTAAATAAATTTTTTTAATTAAATTAAATTATATTAAATTAAATTAAAATTATAAGTTATAATTAAAAATAAAAATACAAAAAAAATAGTATGATTTTTTTTTTTTTTTTTTTAGATGCTATCAATAATATAAACATATGAATATATTTCATAAACTTAACATATGAAAAGATTAAATAAATAACAATAAATAATAATAAATAATAATAATTTATAAAAAAAATTTTTTATAATTATTTTTTATTTATATAAATTATTAAATAATTAATTTTAATGAATGAATGAATGAATGAATAAATAAGTTTTATTATTTATTTATTTATTTAAATAAAATGATAATAATAAAATAATAAAATAATAAAATAGATTATTTATAAATTATTATATAATTAATAAATAAATAAATAAATAAATAAATAAATAATAAATAATTAATAATAAATTAATAATTAATTAATTAATTAAAAAAATTTCCTTTTTTATTTTTTGTATTAAAAAATATATAAATAAAAAAAAGAGAAAAAAAGAAATTTCAAAAAAAGTAAACTTATTTTATTTATAAAATTTTATAATAACAACAATAATTACATTTGTTATTATTTTTTTTATATAATTTTTTTTGTTATTTATTGTAAATTTTACTATAAAATGAAAAAATTGACATTTATTTATTAATTGTAAATTTAAAATAGATAAACAAAGTTATTATTATTATTTTTATAATTATTAAAAATAGTTTATATAGAATATAATAATTACAAATTACCAAAATATAATGTTATAATTAACAACTAAATCAAAAATAATAATTTTTTTTATAATTTGATATATTTGTATTTAATAATAAAATAAAATAAAATAAAATATTATTATTATATTCTAGTATTTTATTTTATTTTCATATGAAAATATATTCTTACAGTCTTATTGTTAATGAAAATAATATTCTTACAGTCATATTGTTAAAATAAAAAAAAAAGTTTAATATTAAAAATTTTTTTATTTTCTTCTTTATTTTATTTATTTATTTTATTTATTTATTTATTTATATTTGATATTTACATTATAAATGAATAAAGTTTTTTTGCTATGATCTATAATTTTTTAATATACTTTATAAAAAAAAATTTTTTTTATTAAGTATATTCGATTTTTTTTTAGATTAAAGGAAGAGAATACATTTTCATGATAAATATATTTGATTTGATTTATTCTATTTTTTTTAATACTTATTTATATAGAACCCTTTAATATATATATACATATATATACATATACTTATTTATTATTATTTTTATATCAAAAAGTATTGTTTTTTTATTATTATTATTATTTCTTATTTTTATTAAATTTATATATATATATTTTTCTTTAAATATCAACAATACTGTTAAAATAAAAAAGTATTATTTACAAGTTTTTTTTTCTTTTGTAGTTGAATTATTACTTTTAAATTGAAGTAGTTGTTAAGTTAATATTCTAACTTTTTTTCCTTAATGATGTTGAATTTCTATTAATTTTAATAATAATGTTATATATATAATTTTAAAAATGCTTTTATATATTTAATTTTATAATATAGTATGGATTTATTTGTTTTTTTTTTTTTACATATATTATTATGCTACTTTTTTTTTCCTTCCAGTATTTAATTCATTATTATTTATAATGTTTAAACTGATTATTTTTTTATTTTTTTTTATTATCATTTTTTTTTATTATGTGTTTTTTTTTTATGATTCATGTATATTAATATTTAAATTCAATAAAAGATGATATACGAATTGTGTGCTATTGTGCTTTAAAAAAAAATGCAATATAAAATTTTAAGTAAAAATTGATCTATCCTAATTTCACCTTGGGTCGGTAATAGAATCGGCATTTGCCCTACTAGGCTTGTCCTACTGTGTATTATTACATTATTTATTTAATTCTTTATTTATTTTATTTATTTATTTTTATTATTATTTTTTTTTTTTCATTAAGACTAAAGGAAAAAGTACACAATTATTTTTCAACCCATAACACAACAATATGCAATTATTTTTAACAACAACACTATCTAATATACATATTCCAATAAAAAAATATTGGTCATATAAATTTTCATAACTACAATTAATTTTTTTTTTAAAATAGATAGATAATATGAGCTTTATTTAATAATGATATAATATAAATTTTAATAAATAAATAGTTAAAAAAAAATGGTCGATAAAAGAATTTTTTTTCTTAAAGATATATTTACATTAAAATTAAATTTTTTTTTCTTATTATATATAATATTATTTTTAAAATTTTATTTTTTATTTATGTTTATAATTTAAATTTTAAATTTTATATATATAAAATTATATTTTAAAATAAGATTAATAATAATTACAAAGATTAAAGATTTTTTTTTTTTAAAATATAAAATATAATTTATAATAATTATATATAAAAAAAAAAAACTTAGAATTTATTAATGAATTCCCAAGTAGCTTGTGGTACCCAGGATTGACCTTGACCTGGATCTTTATGATCCCAAAGGTGACCACCAGATTGAGTACACCAACGTACTGGGAATTTTTCATCTACTGTAGTGTAATCATAACATTTATGTGGTCCATTAGGTTGAGCTTCTTCAGCTTTTTCTTGAACAGCTTTACCTCCTTCAGAATTATGTTCAAGAATAATATCACGAGCATGACGTCCCATTTCTGGGGTACAAAGACCATCATCAAAACCAAGTACACCCATCCAACCAATACCATCACCAGTATGTTGTGGAAGGTAAATATTACGTTCAGCTGTTTCATATACAGCTACACCACGAAGTACTTTTTGATGATTCCAGGAAAGACCATTAGAGAACATAGAACCATAACTGAAACCTGTAGAGAAGACACGAGATTCATCAATACAATAATCATTCTTTAATTTTTCAAGAAGTTCATCAAATAATTTATAATCGGCTTCTCCCCATGGCATTTGTTGTCCATTACCTTCTGGAGCAACAAAAATAGTACTACCTTGAGTATCTAATGGTTTTAATCCATAATATCCTTCACTACGAACACCAGTAGCAGAACCTCCCATACAATGCATACCAAATACTAAACGGTATGGTTTACTACTATCATAGTTTTGTGGAAGATCTATAAGGACATTACGCATACCACCGGACCAATTGAAATTGAAGCTACCGTTGTTTCCAGCAGCATTCTTTCCACAACCTTTAGATGGAACAGCGGCATTCTTAAGTGGATATGGGTAAGAACCACCACCACCTCCAGCTTGTGGAGTAGTTGTAGTATTACCATTAGCATTAGCATTACCATTATCAGTAGTTGGTGGAGTTGTGGTATTACCATTATCAGTGGTTGGTGGACCTCCTTGGGTATTACCATTGTCTGTAGTTGGTGGACCTCCTTGAGTATTACCATTATCAGTAGTTGGTGGAGCATTGTTGTTATTATTTTGTTCCCAAGGATTTCCTTGATTATTGTTATTATTATTTTGTTCCCATGGATTTCCTTGATTATTGTTATTGTTATTTTGTTCCCAAGGATTTCCTTGATTATTGTTATTGTTATTATTTTGTTCCCATGGTTGTTGACCACCTTGTTGATTACCTTGATTCCATGGTTGACCTCCCCAACCACCTTGTTGGTTACCTTGATCCCATGGTTGACCACCCCATGGTTGACCACCTTGTTGGCCACCTTGATTCCATGATTGACCACCCCATGGTTGACCTCCCCAACCACCTTGTTGGTTACCTTGATCCCATGGTTGACCACCCCACCATTGACGTTTTTTAAGACTAGCATCTTTATCTGAAATACCACACCATTCATTATTTTCTATACCCCATAAACCATCTTTATCTTCAAATACTACCATATTATCTTTACAACATTTATAACCAAGTTTTTCAGAAAAACATTGTGCAGAAGTTTTTGCAGTAAGAGCTGCAAGTGCAGAAAAAACAATAATTGCCTTCATTTTTTTATTTTTTTTTTTAAAAAAAATTTATATATAAATTTGTTTATATTTTAAATGTTTTATTTTTATAAATTACCAGAAATTTTGTACTTTTTTTTTAAAAAAAAGTCTTTTTAATATATATAGTGTAAATTAAAAAAAAAAGTCTTTAATAAATATAGAGTGTGAAAAATAAATATTATTTCTAAATTATTATTATTATATTTTCTTCCAGAGAAAATAGTCTTTTTTTACAAATATATTCAACAAAAATATATACAAAGTTTTTAATAATTTATTATTAAAATAAAAATTATTGAAAATGAAAAAAAAATAATAAACGGTAAAAATTTATTCTTTTTATACAAAAAAATTTAAATATATTAAATATTAAATATTAATATAATATTTTTTATTATATATAATATAAATAATACTAAAATATACTATTAATTTATTAAATAATTATATAAATTTTTTAATTCTCCAATTGTTATTCATTATAATTTAATAAAAAAAAAAAGAAAACAATAGAAATTTAAGAATATTTGTTTTAACATAAAAATTTAATTTATAAAAAGTAAAAAAAGTTTTTTATTATCATTTTTTTATCGTTGATTCATAAAATATAAATTAAATATAATTTTATAATAATATTTATATATATAAACAATATAATCAAAATAATATATTTATGTTAATTTAAACTTTAATGTTTTTATATACATTTTTTTTTTCAACTCTTTTTATATATATATAAATAAAAAAAAATGCATTTTTTTAATTATTTTTTATTAATAATATTTAATCATTTTAATAAGTAAAAAGTAGGTAATAAATAACAACAACAAAATGAAAAAAAAAAAAAAAAACTAATAACAAATAAATTTAAAATTAGAAAAAAGTGATAATTATATTAAAATTTAATGTGATATGCTATTTTATTTTATTTTATTATTTTTTAAATTATATGTTTTATATGATTAACGAATAATATTAATTTAATTTAAATATAATTTATTATATTTAATAATATTATAATTATTAATATATATACAAGTTTTATATATATCATCATTAATTTTATTTTGTGCAACATTAAAGCATTTTTAATTCTATATTTTTTTATTATATCATAATTTTAATATAAATAAAAAAAATGAAATTATTAGGTGAGAATAATTATAAACATTAAAGATTAATCTTTTTTTTTTATTTTACTTTACTTTACTTTTTATTTTTATGGGATAAAAATTATAAAATGGTAACACAAAACGGCAATTTTTTTAATAAATTTTATATTAACTTTATTTTTATTGATTCATTTTTTGAAAAGATAATTAAAAAAATACAAAATAAAAAATAAAAAAAAAAAAAATAAATCATAATGGGTAACATTCTTTTTTTTATTGTTGTTTTTTTTTATTATCTTTTAATTTACTGGTTATGTAAAAAAAAATATAAAAATAAAAAAAAGTAATTTTTTTTTTAAATAAAAGAATAATAATTAAAAATAATTAAAATAATTATTAAAAATATATGAAAATAAAGTTAAAAGTAAAAAATGAAAAAAAATAGAAAAAAGAATTAATTAAAATGTAATAATATTTATTTTTAAATAATTATAAATAAAAAAACCAAGAAATGTTTTATTAAATATATCATGATAAAAAATAATTAAAAATGAAAAATATTTAAATGTTTATAATCTTATTTATTATAAATTAAAAACAAGTTAATAATAATAAAAAAAAGTATTTTTTTATATTTAATTAATGAATAATAATTGTATATATATAATATTATAAACATTATAATAAAAAAAGATTTTTTATAATTAAAAACAGTTTCTTTAATTAGAGAAAAAAAAAGACTTACTATATAATAATCAGCTGTAATTGTAGATATAAAAAATTGGAAAAAAAAATTAGAAAAATAAAAATGTATTGAAAATTCTTTAATTGAATTGTGTAATATTTATGTTTATAATTATAAAATATTTTTTAACTTTATATATATTAAATTATGTTTTATGTTTTATCTTTTATTTTGCCTTGTTTGTTTATTCGTTGAAATTTATTAAGTTTGGTTTCAAATATAAAAAAAAATTTTTTTTTTATTATTTATACCCTATAGGAAAAAAAAATGTTAAAAAATGTTATTAAAGTATGATTGAGTCATAAAATACGCCATAGTAATAAAAATATCCATTTATAGTTATTTCTTTTAATTGAACAGACAGTATAATTTTGTTAAAAATACACACACACACATATATATATATATATATATATAAAACTTAAGTTAGATCAAAAATTGATAAATCCTTATTTTTATTTTAATTATTATCAATATTTAATGATAATAAATATATAATAATAATTATAAAAGTATTAATACTTCTATTTTTTACTTAATTTTTATAACATTATAATAAAAAATAATAATAATAGAAGATAATAATATTATAATAATAACATTTATATTATTTTATTATAATATTACTTCATTATTGTTAATATTTTTTCTTTATACTTTTAATATTTTAAATATATATATTAATATTTTGGAATTTATAAAAAAACATTTTAATATATACTATATAATATTTTATTAAATATTTAATAAAAAATATTAAAATAGTACCGAAAATGTATGTGAATAAGTGTGTTTTTTGTTTTGTTTATAACTTTTTTTTTTTTTTTTTTTTTTTATGATTATGATAATTAAATTTTTAATCACAAAGAAATTTTAAAATTTTAAAATTTTTAAATTAATATATGTAATGTCAATAATTATAATTTTATAATTTTTATTATAATTTTTATTATAATTTTTATTATAATTTTTATTATAATTTTTATTATAATTTTTATAATTAATTTTATTATCAATTTTATTATCATATGAATATTGTAAATATTGTCATTTTTAATTGGTTTTTTTTTTCCAATTAAGATATGAATGAATATGAATATAAAAATGAATATAAAAATGATAAACATTAATTTTTTAATTTTTCCATGAGATATTAATAAATAATTAATAATTAATAATTAATAATTAATAATTAATAATTATATTAATTATTAAAAAATTAATTATTAAAATATTAATTAAAACTTGTTATTCAAAAAAAGTTTTTTTTTTTTTTTTTTTTTTTTTTTTTTTTAATTTTTGTATATTTATACTTTAATAAAGTTTATAATATTTTTATTTTTCTTTTTTATTTTTAATTTCTTTTTTTTTTTTTTTATTTTTTTTTATTTTCATGATTATTAAGCTATCATCATTATTTATTAATAATAAAAATATTAATTAATTAATTAATTCATTAATAATAAATATATAAAGATTTTTATATAATAATTTAACTTACACAAGTTACATATATTAATATTTCCTTTCTATAGCTACAAATAAAATAGGATTACTCTTTTTATTATATAATATTTTTTTTTACATATATATTAATATTCACTTCATATAGCTACAAATAAAAATATGATTACTCTTTTTATTATACAATATGTTTTTTTTACATATATTAATATTCACTTCATATAGCTACAAATAAAATATGATTACTTCTTATTTAATTTATAATTTTTAGATTATATGTTCTATTTCTTTATATATTGCTTTTGTTGTTCTTTATTATGTTCATTTTTATATTTATTTATTTAATTTATTTATTTATATACATGTTTATTAATTTATATAATTACTTATTATTTATTTATTTAATTTATTTATTTATTTATTGTAATTTCTTGTTTAAAAGTTAAAAAAAAAAAAAAAAAGGCTATTCATGGTATGAAATTTATATTATATAATTTTTTTTACAAGTTAAATTTTCAATTAAAAGTAAAACTATTTATATAAATCACCATAATTTGTACTTTTTTTTATTACTCTTTTTTTTTTTTTTTTTTTTTTTTAAAAAAATATTTATATATATTAATTTTTATACTTTTTTTTTTACATACATATACTTTTTATATTAATATTTTTCCTATTTGAACTTAGATATTCTTTTCTATACTAAATTTTTTATATTCATTAAAAATTTTTTATATTTAAAATTATTGGTTAGAAAAATTTTATAATATATTACTTTATATTATAATATATTATATGTTATTAAATTATTTTGATCAGATTTGGTATGAATTATATAATTCACTATTCTATTAAAAATCTTAAACTTTACTATTTTATTATTAAAAAAATTATCATAATAGTGAAAAATATATAAAAATGGAAACTAAATTCGAAGATTATTGGGAAGAAATTAGAAATGAAATCATTTCTGATCTCCCTTCTTACAAAATCCCAAAAGAAGGAATTGATTATATTGAAAAAGTAATGAAAATTATTATTGTTATAAATAAATTTCTTAAAATTGTTTAATCTAATATAATAAAAATTTATAAAAATTTTGTTATTTTTTAATAAATTAAATTACCTAATAGTAATCATAGAATTATATAATAATTAATAATAATATAATATGTAAATAAATAAATAAACAAATAAAAAAAAAAGAAATAGATAAAATAAATATGTAAATAAAAAATATAATTAGATAAAGAATACATATTCATAGATATTATTTATTAACTTTTATTAACTTTTTTTTTTTATGATAAAATATAATTTAAATTAAAACTTATGATAATTTTTAGTGTATTAATTATAACATTCCAGGAGGTAAATTACATTTTATTATAAATAATTATAATCAAAATAATTTTTCATAATGATTTATTATAATTTTATTTATTTATTTTTTTTTTTTTTTTTTTTAGAATTTATAAAATTTAATTATATTGTTATATATTATTATTTTCTATATTTATTAATGTATTTCCTTATACAATTTATTGTTTTTTTATTTTTAAAAAAAAAAAAATTATTCAATAATTAATATTGAATGTAATAATTAGGAAAAATGAACCGTGGTAAAAGTGTTTTAGTTTCCTTACAAACTATCCTTAATAGAGATTTAACTGAAGATGAAACTAAGAAAGCCAATATTTTAGGTTGGGCTATTGAATGGTAAATAATAATTATCATTATACGACATATTTATTTATTTATTTTTTTCAAAAAAAAAAAATAAAAAAAGAAATGAAAAATATTATAATAATTATAACAAATGAATAAATAATAATGAATATTTTTTTTATTTAAAAACAATTTAAATTTATGAATTAAAATAATTAGGCTTCAAGCTTTATTCCTTGTTTCTGATGACCTTATGGATGCATCCATTACTAGAAGAGGTCATGAATGTTGGTATAGAAAGGTAAAATATTATACAATAGTTTAAAATAAACTTTTTTTTTTATATTTTGAAATAAAAAACTAATTTTATTTTTTAAAATATTATTATAGGAAGAAGTTGGTTTAATCGCTGTTAATGATACTCTTATATTAGAATCTTGTATTTATAAATTACTTAAGAAATATTTCAGAAATGAAAAATATTACATAGACCTTGTTGAATTATTCCATGAAGTATATAATTTTTTTTTATATATTACAATATTTTATTTTATTTTATTTTATTTTAATTATATTAATTTTTATTTTCATTTTTTTAACTATATATTTATATTTATTTTTTATTTTTAGGTATCATACAAAACCGAATTAGGTCAATTAATTGATTTAATTACAGCTCCACAAAACAAGGTTAATCTTGAGAAATTTTCTATGGACAAATACATTTGGATTGTTAGATACAAAACTGCTTTCTATTCATTCTATCTTCCTGTTGCTTTAGCTATGACAATGGTAATATAAATAAATATAAATATATTATATATTTAAATATTAATATAAAATGTTATATTAATTTATTTATAAATAAATTATATATTAAATAGGCTGGTGTTAGTAATGAAAAATCTTTAAAGGTTGCTGAAGATGTTTTAATTCCATTAGGTGAATATTTCCAAGTTCAAGTAAGGATTATTTTTGTTTTCTTTTATTTATATAAATAAATAAGTTCTTTTATTATTATTATTATTATTATTATTATTATTATTATTATTATTTTAAGTTTTATTTATTAATATGGAATATATAATATAGTTATTTTTTTTTAATATAGTAATTACATTTATTTATTGATTATTTATTAATATTTTATATTTTATTTATAGGATGATTATCTTGATTGCTATGGTGACCCAAAGGTTATTGGTAAAATTGGAACTGATATTCAAGATAATAAGTGTTCATGGCTTGTTAACCAAGTTCTTAAGATTTGTACTCCAGAACAAAAACAAATTTTAGCTGTATGTATTGAATAACTCTCTATTAATAAGAATAATTCAAATAATATATATATATATACATATATACATTTAATATTAAATTTAATTTTAATTAATTAGGAAAATTATGGTCAAGATGATCCAGTAAAAATTCAAAGAGTTAAGGACTTATATAAGGAATTAAAGATTGAAGAATTATATAAACAATATGAAGAAGAAAGCTACAAAAATATTAGTGATATGATATCAAAGGTTGATCCAAATGTTATTAATCCTGATGTTTTCACAAAATTCATGAACCGTATTTACAAGCGTACTAAATAAGGGGATTTAATTTCAATAATTTGATTAAATAATAATAATATAAAAAAATTTTATTATATTTATTAATAAAAATATATATATTAAATCTTTAATGATAAATATTATACAATACAAATTATTAAAGATATATAAAACAAAGTAAAATAAAAGTAAAAAAAAAAAAAAAAAAGAATAAAATAAAAGTAAAATAAGATAAAATAAATTAAATACAATCAAGTAATAATATTGAAATAAAAATAAAAAAAATAAAGTCACTATAAAATCAAGTGCAAGTAAAGTTAAATAAAATAAAATAAAATAAAATAAAATAAAATAAAATAAAAATAAAAATAAAAATTCAAATAAAAATAAAAAAATAAATTAAATATATAAAATATAATTTGATAAATAAGTCTCTCTCTTTTTTTATTTATATATATATATATAATATTATTTATAAGTTTATTATTTATTTATTTGAATATATATTTTTTTGTGTTATTATTTTATAAATTTTATTGTTTTATATATATAGTTTTTTTAGCATTTTTTTTCTGAAATTTTATAATATGTTATTTTTATTTTTATTCTAATAAATAATGCTATAATTTATATATCAGTCATTTCATAAAAAAAATTGTAATAAAAACATAATTGTATATATTTAATATTTTTTCTCAAAAATTTTTTTTGTTGTTATTGTTTTATTAATAGCATATATATATATTTTTTAAATATTTCATTATCCTATAAAAAAATAAAATATATATAAATCATGATATATAATAATCTAAATTATTGTTTTCAGATTTTTTTTTATGAAGTAAGTGTATGGACCTCTATCTTTGCTGTACTTTCGGAATTGACGATTTATATTTTTCACCTTTTTAACAGTAACCAGTATTAGGTATCAAACCAACCATTAATGAGTATCTCTCATTGAAACAATAGAAGTTTATTACAAATCTAGGATCATAAATATAAATATAATGGTCTACAAATAATGTGATTTTTTATGTCGTTAATTTATTTATTACTTATTAGACGGATGAACAAGTCTTATTGTAAAAACTTTAATAATCAGGATTAAAAAACTGTTTGATTATTTAATACCAAATAGTTGCTACACATGTTAGAAAGAAATTAAAACATAATTATAGTGTGTTATTAAACAAATAAAATAAAATAAATGAATAAAAATTAATTTAGTTTGTGTAACGTAAATTTTTTGAAAATTTTTAAAAAAATATTTTATTTTTATTATGCTATTATATTATTATTTTTCATATTAAAATCAAACTTTTTGAAAAAAATATCAAATATTACTTAACATTCATTAAATGAAAAGAACATTTTTATTTTGAAATTCCTATTAATACTAGTAAATATATATTATTTATTTATAACATTTAAAAATAACAATAAAAAAAATTTTATATAAGAAAAAATTGAAATAATTTAATAGTTAATACTTTTTATAAAATAATTAAACAATTTATTATTATAAATTTATATGCTCTCTAAAATATATATAAAATATTAAAAAAAAAAAACCATTTCAAGATGCGACATAATTAATATTTAAAAATATCAAATAATCATTGAAATTTATTACATTTTTTAATGGATTTTAAATAATTTAAATAAAATATGAAAAATTAAGGATAAAATGGAAATACAAATTTTAAATATTATAATAAAATGAAATAAAATAAAATAAAATAAAATAAAATAAAATAAAATAAAATAAAATAAAATAAAATAAAATAAAATAAAATAAAATAAAATAAAATAAAATAAAATAAAATAAAATAAAATAAAATAAAATAAAATAAAATAAAATAAAATAAAATAAAATAAAATAAAATAAAATAAAATAAAATAAAATAAAATAAAATAAAATAAAATAAAATAAAATAAAATAAAATAAAATAAAATAAAATAAAATAAAATAAAATAAAATAAAATAAAATAAAATAAAATAAAATAAAATAAAATAAAATAAAATAAAATAAAATAAAATAAAATAAAATAAAATAAAATAAAATAAAATAAAATAAAATAAAATAAAATAAAATACCCTTGATTTTTATTATTATTATTATTATTATTATTATAATTATTATTATTATTATTAGTATTAGTAGTAGTATTAAAAAGATTAATATGGATAAAATCTTTACTTATTATTAATCATACTTTTATATATACTATTTTTTATTTTATTACTAATATATTGAGGGTTTAGCCTTAAATAGAACATTTGGAAAAATTTTTGAAAAATAATATTCAATATTTATTATAGTATATTATAATATATATTTAATATATTAATTATTAATAATCCATTTCCTATTATTAAAATTTTTTTATTATATATAAATATATATATATTTTTTATGTATAATAATATTATTAATAATAAATAAATAATTTATAATAAATAATTTATAATAAATAATTTATAATATATTTTTTGATAAAAATATTATTAAAAAAATATTTGTTTTAATAATATATTATAAATATATTTAATAAATATAAATTTAAAATTATAATTATATGTATTATATATAATTTAATTACGAGATTATTCTATATTTTATTTCATATAAGATATTAATTGTATGAATAATTAATAAATTATATATATATAAATTTGCAAAATATTTTCATGTATTTTTTTTTTCTCTTACGTAGAAAGAAAAAAAACTAGTATAAAATTATATTAAAAAAGAAATTATCAATAAAAATATAATTTTTTTTTTTTTTTAATTTTACAATAAGGAATAAAATAAAATTAAATAAAGCAAATTAAAATTACAATTATCTTGAAAACTAAAGGTATAAATAAACACAATATATTTATCAAAAAAAAAAAAAGTAAAAGTTTATACATTTATTTATATTTATTTATATTTGAAATTATATAATTTTATATTATCAACATTTTAAAGAAAATTTCTTCTTTATTAAAAATAAAAAAGAAATATTATAGTAATAATAATAATAATATATAAAAAATATAATTGTTATTAATAATATTTAAAATAAATATGAAAATTATATATTAATTAAAATATAATTTTAAATTGTTTATCATACATTATTTGAATATTCAATTTTTTTAATATTTTTTTTATTCCTATTTTTTTTTCTTATTTTATAAATATTTAAAACTTTTTTTTTTATAAAAAATAATTATTATGATATTGTAATAAAATAATAATATATTTATTTTATATATATATATATATATTTAAAAAGAAATTGTTTATACATATTTATATAAAACAACAACAAAAAGAAAATAATATATATATTTTATATAATTAGAAAAATAAACACTTAGGCAAAATGATGTTAGGAATTGAATTGAGAAAAACTAAACCAAATTCAGTAAGCGCAGCAATTAAACAATACATTTCAATTACTTATGATGAAGATCCAACCGCTTATACTGAAGATTTAAATCAATTCGAAAAACTTAGAAATGATATTATTAATTTACCAATTTGTAGTAATTCAGTTGATTTATTATATAAGTAAGTCGAGGTATTCTTTTTTTTTTCTTTATTAAAAATAGATGTAATGGGTGTATATGTGTGTGTGTGTTTATCAAAATTTATTTTTTTTAAAATAATTTTTTTTTTTTTTTTGAAATTCAATTTCTTTTATAATTTTAAAAATTGTGGCTAATTTTTTTTTATATATTTCTTATTTATAAGTAAAATAAGACAATATTAAATTTTCAAATTTAACCAATAAATAACAATAAAATCTTTTATTTTTATTTTATTTTATTATTTATTTCTTAAATAATTATATTTTAAATATAAAAAAGGTATTATGGTCAATTAATTTATCTTTGTGCTAAGTTCCCATTAGAAGATAATAAAGTTTGTATTAGATAATAATATTATTAATATAATTTAGTATATATATTTTAAATTAATACAATCTAATTAAAAATATTTATTATTTATTATTAAATATATTAAATATTAAATAAAAAAAAAGATTACTTGTGTATTTTCATGGACTCCATCATTTGGTAAAGATAAAAGACATGTTAATATATCTTCTGTTGAATATGAAAAAGCATGTGTTTTATTCAATGTTGGTGCTATGTATAGTATTATTGGTACTAAGGAAAATTTAGAAAATCCCGAAGATATTAAGAATGCTTGTATTTATTTCCAAGTAAGCATAAAATAAATATATTTATATTTCTATAATATAAGGATTTATGTTAATATTTTTATAAATTTACTTATTTATTAATTTTATATTTATTTTTATTTTATATATATATATATATAAATTTTTTTTTTTTAAAAAAAACAATAATTTTTAATATATATAATAATAAAATAATAATAATAAAAGCGTGCTGCAGGTATCTTTTCTTACTTAAAAGATGAACTTCATGGATCCTTAAAATGTCCAGTTCCTCCAGATATGTTACCAAACTCTCTTGATTTCTTAATTAAATTGATGTTAGCTCAAGCTCAAGAATGTTTCTGGAAGAAAGCTGTTTTAAGTAAAATGAAGAATAATACCATTGCTAAGTTAGCTAAAGCTTCATCTCAATTATATGCTGAAGCTTATAAAGCTGGAAGTAATAATAATCTCATTCCTCAGGTAAATCATATATATTGTTTGTTCATATAAATATTATTAATAATTAATAATATTAATAATTATTAATTATTATTATATATATTATAATTATTATTTATTAACTATTGTTTATTGGTATTATAAATAAATATCTATATTTTTTTTATTAAATATTAAAGGAATGGATTGCATATACTTTAAGTAAAACATATTACTTAGATGCTGCTTGCTTAGTTCGTTATGCTATGGTTAATTATGATAATTGTAAATATGGTGATCAAATTTCATGCTTAGAAGAAGCTGAAAGACTTATGACAAAATGTAAAGCACTTAAATCAAATTTACCTGATGATTATTATGAAGACCTTAAAGTAAATAACAATAAAACAATTTTTAAATTAAATTATTATATTATTATTATTATTTTTTTTTATGTAAATAAATAAACATATATTTATTTAATTATTAATTTTATTTATTTATTTATTTATTTGTATTTATATGTTAATTTTAAATATGATATAAAAATGTTAATATATATATATATAAAAAAAATAGTCATTTACTAAATTTATTAATGGAAGAATTAAGGAAGAAAATTACAACAATGACAAAATTTATATGGATGTAAGTAGTTTTTTTATAATATATTTGTATAAAATAATTATATTTTTTATATAAAATTATATATATATATATATATAACACCTGTTGAATATATAAAAAATATTATATATATATATATATTTTACTATTATATAGCTTATTCCTGATTTTAATAAGATTACACCAGTTGAAGGAGCTGTTATGGTTAAACCAATTCCAGTACCAGATCAAAAGGCTTTAGAAAGTATTGTTGGAAAACCATTATTTGACTGTTTAATTCCATTTAATTATCATGAAATTACTGTTAATTACAACACTAATAAGGAACAATTAGTTTCTAATCTTATTAATAAATTAAAATCTGAAAGTCAAACTTATGAAGAGTAAATAAAAATATTATTATAAATAGATAATTACTTATAAATAATATTTTCATTTTTTTTTTTTTTTAAATTAGACATAATAAACTAAACCATTATTAAAATATATATATTATTTTTTTATTAAAAAAAAAATTATTAAACTAAAAAAAAAAATTAATAGTAAGGTATCTTCATTAAACATTAATGCTGCTATTGATGCTTTAGAACAAACTCATGGTTTACCACAATCTGTTATTGATAGATCAAATATTGTTATTAGAAAGGGTGGTTTAAAAAGTATTGAAGAAACCTTTTCTAAAGCTTCTGCCCTTTCCCAAGAAAATCAAAATCTTATTGATAAGGTAATTAAGATAATAGAGTATAATTAATTATTATTATTATTATTATTATTATTTATATATATATATATATTTTTATTATAATAATAATATATTAAATTCAATTTATTATATTATTATTTATATAGTTAAAGAAAGATTTGAATGATGAAGAAAATGATGATTTAGCTGCTAAATCTCAATTTGGTGATAGATGGACTAGAGAAACTTCTCGTAACTTAAATAAGGGATTAATGGAAAAATTAAAGAGTTATGAAGAAAAAGTTAATCAAGCTGTTTTATCTGATGGTATTGTTCGTGCTAAAATTGATCAAAATATTGTTGGTATTGAAACTTTAAGTTCTACTAAGGAAGAATTAGAAGCTTCTATTCCAGCTTGGTAAATATTTTTTTTTATAAATAAATTATATATAAGATATATTATCTTTTATATATAATTATTGTGTGAGTTTATAAATATTTAATAAATTTAATTGAAGTATAATACTTAATTATTAATAATTTAATAAAACCATAAGAATAAGAATATATTATATAATATTATACATCAATTAAATTTATCAAATATCTACAAACTCTTTTTGTTGTTTTATTAAATTATTTATTATAATTTATGACATTTAATATATTCATTCAATTTATAAAATATATATATATATTTTTTTTATTTATAATAATAACAAATTAAATTTTTTTTTTTTTTTTTTTTTTTTTTTTTTTTTTATTTATTTATTTACAAACAGTCGTCCAAATACTGCTGTTAATATTCAAAATAATCCAGAAGTTGTTAGCTTAAGAGAAAAGATGAAACAATTTGAAAGTAGTATGGAACAAAAACAAAGTATTATTAAAAACCTTAATGACAGTAAGTTTTATTATTATTTATTTATTTATGCATTATATATTTAAATATTCATAAATAAAATAATTAAAATAATATATATTTAATAATTTATTATTCGATAACAAAAAATAAATAAATAAATAAATAAATAATAGAATCTAAGGCCGATTCTATCAATAATGTTGTATTAAAATTAATTACTAGTAAAGAAGAAATCAATAAGGAAAAGATTGTTGGTGAAGAATTACAAAAATATAACACTGATAAAACTATTATAAACGATTATCTTGAAGGATTAAAGAATCTTACTAATGAAATTGTTGTATGTATTTTATTTTATTTTATTTTACGTTATAAATTATTTAGTATTATTATTATTATTATTATTATTATTATTATTATTATTATTATTATTATTATTATTATTATTTTTTTTTTTTTTTTGTATAAAAAATTTATTTATAATATTTATTGATATTATATAATTTTTTTAAAATTATTTATTTATTAATTTATATGTATATATTTATTTTTTCTTTTAATTATTTTTTTTAGGAATTAAATTCTGTATTTGTATTAAAGAAATATAAGGATAATTTACTTACTGAAAGAGAAAATGCATTACAAAACTTAGAAAATTCTTACAAGGTATATGAAGAAATTTGTATGAATTTAGAAGAAGGTATTAATTTCCATTCCAAGATTAATTCACTTCTTAAGGCATTAAGTAGTAATATCAGTGATTTCATTTTTGCTCGTAAGTTAGATATGAAAGAAAGAGTTAATGATTTAACTGCAAATATTTCTACTGGTAATTTAATGGATACTTCTCGTAATGGTATATCTACTCCACCACCACTTCCAGCTCGTGTTACCGGTCAAAATACTCAAGCTCCAGGTGGTTATCCATATCAAAATGCTTATCCAACTGCTAATTATCCACCACCAGGTAATTATCCACCTCAAGGTAGTTATCCACCACCTCAAGGTAGTTATCCACCACCAAATAACCAATATGGATATCCAAATCCAAATGGTGGTTATTATCCATATCCTCCAAGTGCTTATTATCTACCACAACAACAGCAACAAAAAAAATAAAATAATAATAAAAAAAAAACAATCACCAAATAATTGAATATAATAAGACAAAATAGTTATTAATTTTATTATCCTTTTTTTTTATATTTTTTTTTCATTGTTTTCTTTGTAATTATATAAAAAAATTTTTTTTAAAAAAAAAAAAAAAAAAGAATATAATAATGAAAAATGCAATTTTTTTTTTAAAAAATATATTAATGTAAAATTAGAGAAAAAAAAAAACAAATTAACAAAATAGTAAAAATAACAAAAAAATATCATGTCATAAAAAACTATTATTAATCATAATAATAATTGTTTATTATAAAGATTAATAACATGCCTATATTAAAAAAAAAAAAAAAAAAAATTATATATTTCATATATATTCATTTAATAGTAATTAACATATAAATAAAGCAGATAAATAAACAAACAAATTAAAATAAAATAAAATTAAATAAAATAAAATAAAATTAAAAAAAATATATTTTATATAATTCAAAATATAATAATATACATAAACTTTTTATTTTATATTTAGTATCTTTGTTTAATACTTTTAGTTAATCATATACAAACATAGAAAAGAAAAAAAGAAAGAACTTTTATAAATATTTATACCATGGGATGGGATGGGATGGGATGAAATTTTTGATTTCAATTTCTATTTCTATTTTTATTTCTATTTTTATTTTTATTAAGAAAATTTGTTATAATAATAGATATTTTTATTTTAGTTTATCCTTGTTAATCCTTGTTGTTTAATAGATTATCTATCTAAACTTTTAAACTTTTAAATATTTAAACATTATATTATTACTATTTTTTTGTATGATTATTCTATTCCTATAGATAATTATCTTGTTGAAACTCTATGTTCTTATGGTATACAAGGAAAATGTTTTTTTAATTTTTTGGAGAACCTATTTCTTATCTTCTTAAAGCTTTGTGTTAAAAATTAATGGACAATTCTTTATGATATTTATTTATTATAATATAATTAAAGGTTTAAAGGAAATTCAACAACAAAGGATGTCCCTTATCTCCTATACTTTTTTAATTTGTTTATTTAACGATTATCATCGACCATTGCTTGAATTAATGGTGTGAAAATTGACACTGAATATAATGTGTTGTTGATGAACTATTTGCAGATAATATTGTTCTTTTGTGCCCTACTCATAAGTAGATCTCGTATGAATAAACATCTTTGTTCAATTGGTAAATGGACTTAAGAGAATAAGATGACTTTTTGGAATTAATAAAATGTGTCCCATTTAGCTATTAGACATGATAAATCGGAATTTATTCAAAGAGAAAATCCTTACCTTTTTATTTATCAGGAGAAGGAATTGTAATTACTAGAAAAAAATAGATTGTTATATACTTACCTCTTTTATTCCTTTTCAAAAAACTCTTTATTTAAAATTTGTTTGTTATTAATAAAATGAAAAATAAAATTAATAAGGCTTTTCGTTTTCAATTCAAGATTTTTTTTTTAAAAAATGATTTGATTCCTATTCCTCTTAAAAGAATACTAGTTCTACACAAACTATTATTAACAAAGGTTTTTATTGGATTTTAAGTTTTGAGAAACCTAATTCCATTTGTTTCTATTTATTTTATTTCAAAAGAACTCAATATTCCTCCACTTTTTGGTAAAATGTACTTTAGCTCAATCAAGTATGATGTTTTAATAAATGGAAGAATTCCAACTACATTATCTTAAAGTTAATTAATAATGTTTCTACAACAAAAAAAAAAAGGACTTGGGACAAAGAAAATAAGTTTTTTATTAAATGATAAATTAAGCAATATTTCATTCTCTTCTGAAGAAATCATGGACTTCTATTGGAAAGAGACATGAACAGTAATAAATAATCGATTAAACCTAAAATTTTATAAAATGAATAATTTTGAAAAAAAAATCAAGAAACTACTTAAAACTTAATCTAGAATTTCTTGAATATAGCAAAGATTTCAGGTGGATACTTAGGGAAAGAAGATATGGATATAAAAATTAATGTTAGAGTTGCTAAAGTTGCTTAAATTGGTTAATATCATTTATCCTAATTGTTGTTTATGCTGTTTCCATGATGATAGTTATCAAAGAATTGATTATTGGTTTATTAATTTGTTACCTATTTAAAAATTTTCGTATTAACCATTTCTCTGATTTAGATAGAAACTTTTTTTTTTTATTTTTTAAATAATTTTTTAATAGTTTAAATGTGACCAGTGATAATTCTAGTGTAAATCATAGAATTAATATTATTATTAAGGGTTATAATAGTAATTTCAATAATGGAAACAATAGTTTATGTAATATCGATATTTTAAAAAATAGAGAAAAAATTGTTAATTAATACCGAATTTATATTTTTTTTAATTGGTAGAAGAGAACCTGGTATTAATTGAAATGACTAACAATTGTCCATATAATAATAGAATGGAAATATTTGTATAAATGTCAGACTGATTCTGATATATATACAAAATCTCCATTCTTGTTGTGATCTGCGGCTCTATTAAAGGATATAATGCCTGTTGTCTGTAAAAGACAACATATATTGTTTAATAAATTCAAAATTAACTTTTCCAAGGAACGTCAATCCTTATAACATAGTAGGACAGCCTAATAGAGCAAATAACCGATCCTATTACTGACCCATATGGAATAAGATAGTGTATGGATTTATTATTTTTTATGTATTATTATACTACTTTATACCCTCCAGTATTATTCATTATTTTTTATAATGTTTAACTGTTTTTTTTTTCTTATTAGTATCTTTTTTTTTGTATTTTGTGTTTTTTTTTATGATTCATGTATATTAATATTTAAATTCAATAAAGATGATGTACAAATTGTGTGTTTTAAAAAAAATTGTATGATTACCAATTTTATATTTTATATTTTTTTAATTTCATAATTAAATTTTATTAACAAAAAAAAAAGTTATTTATTATATATTGTTATAAAAAAATGTTTTTTTACTTATGATGTAATACAATTTTTTTTAATACATTCATATATGATAATAACAAAATAATATATTATTAATTTATAAAATACTATATTGAAGTATTTTGTTAATAATTAATAGGAGATTACTTTTAAACAAAGGAATATAATAAACATTTTTTTTAATATTATAATATGAACAGCTAAAATTATTATATTAGCACTTATTGTTGCTTTTATATTCTTCATTCATAATTCTTATTATCAATTGCAAAGTCTACACGTTTATATGTATCTTCTTCTTCTCTTTTTTTTTTTTTTTATCTTCATATTTATTCATTTGTATAACGCAATTAAGCAGGATTTTTTTAGTTCTTTTAGTTTGTGAATTTTTTAATTGTGTTTTTTTTTTTATTATATTTCCTTCAATAAATTTATTTAGTTCATATCTCTTTGGTAGAAGAAAAAATTCATTATTTCATGTTTTAAAATTGTTATTGTCAAGGAGGTTTTTGATTCCAATTAGGTTGACGCAGGATGACTAAGATATATTAATTAAATTCATATATAAACTTTGTTAATCTAAAAAACATAAATATATATGAATTATAGTTATGGTTTTTGAAAAGAAATTCTTATTAATATTTTTTTATTAATTATATTAAAAATAATGCATTTTTATTATATAAAATATATAAAATATAGTTCATTATTTTTTTTAAAACTTTCAAATAAAGAAAATTCTTTTATAAGGATAAACTTAAATATATATATTAATTTTTTCCAAAAATATATAAAAAAAGTAATAAAATAGAATTTATAAAACAAGTTTAAATATATATTAATTTTTCTAAAAAATATATTAGAAAAATAATAAAATGAAATTCTTTTTTTTTTTATTTATAAAATTTATTATTATTATTATTATTATTATTATTCATTATGACACTATCCAATGTTATAATTTAGAACAAGGAATAAATCAATCGTCTTTTAATATTTTTATAAGACTGAGTAATAGATAAAACTACAAATTTTACAAAAAAAACAAAATAACGAAAAAATTTATATTTTCTGAGTACTTGTCCAATGATTACGACCACTGTGACGAAAAAGTGATTCCATTCCGATGCTCATGGTAAAAGGAGACTAAGTAGGAATGTATAGGAATCATGCTCTAGCAGAACGTAACGACATAGGTAGAACGGCGAAGTCGAATCAATATGCCATATAACATCACCCTACAGGTACACCTGTAGTGTACGTATGAGAGTTGGGAACCCATATGTTAGTCTAATTTATTTTTTTTTTTATTTATGAGTACTTGTAATTATTTATAATAAATAAACAATAATAAAATATACAATAAATAATAATAATCGAATAAATAGTTTTATAAAGAATACAGAATTTTCAAAAAAATGTTACAAATAAAAAATTAAAAAATATAAAATTATGTATATTGATTTATTTAAAATTTTTATATTAAAAAAAGTTTATTATATAATTATATTTTATTATTAATATAATTTTGAACCAATAATATAAAAGTTATTTTTATTAATATTTGACAATATTAAAATCAATAAAATTTTTAATATATAAAAATGTAATTAAAAATTATCAATTTTTTTTTAATAATGATATGTAACAACCATATTCTTACGTAATATCTAATATTATTACTTTTATATATACCAGTATATTCTAATATATAATAATACTCTATTAATATTGATTTTAATTATATTAATAATAATTAAAATTATAATTAAAAAAAAAAAAAAATGTTTTTATGTTTATTTTCATATGTAATTAAATTAAAATAAAATAAATAAATATAAAATAAACCATTTAAAAAATGTATAAAAAAAGAAACCATTTAAAAAAACTTATGAATATATAAATATTCATAAATTATTAAATTCTTAATATTTCTTCAAGCATTAAAATGAATTTTAAATTTATTATTGTTTCTATTGTTATTTTTATTTTATTAATAATTAATAATACATTTAATTTTAATAATTGTATAATAATTATTATTTAAATGTATAATAATAATAATAATGATGAAGTAAAAAAAAAATTTTTTATTTTTTGTTAAAGGTTACAATTAGATATTAAAATAAACTTTATAATATAAAATAAAGTATTTAGATATAATTTTTATTTATTAATATATTAATAAATAAAGAAATATTATAAGCCTATATAGAATAGATAAATAGATGTTATAAGTATACTTTTTTTAATCGTTATAGTTATTCATTTGTTATTTTAAGCAAAGTACGTACTAACGTACTATCTTTTAAAGTTTGTTTATTTTCTTACTTAGGGTTATTATTCATATTTATGTAGAAAATACTACAATAATATCATATCTTTTTTTTTTTTTTTTTTTTTCTATATTAAATAAATATATTTTATTGCGTTTAACTTAGAATAATAGTAATTAGTTTAAACCCCAAATTTGTTATTAAATTAAAAATACTTTTACTAGAGAGAAAATCTTTATCAAATTGAATAAGTATAAATATAAAATGAATATAAAATTTCATATTAAATAATATATTATCATTATATATATAATATAAGAATTAATTTATTTTTTTAAAATTTTATAAATTAACAATATTAATTGAATTAAATTAAATAATATGAAAATAATGGATAAAATAAAAAATTTTTTTTTTTAAATTTTTTAATTATAAATAAAATAATTATTAAGATTTATTTTCATTTTATGGAATATTAATAATAATAATAATAAAAAAAAAAACAAATAAAATAAAATAAAATAAATAAATAAATAAATAAAGTCAAAAAAAAGGCATTTATTTTTAAGAAACTTTATGACAAAATTTTTATAGAGTAAAATTTTTATTTTATAATCTAATTGTTAATATCATGTTGAATATAATAAATATATTTATTATTTTAAGATATTTCAAATTATTTTTTAAATGTTTTATGTCTTACCATATATGTACATATTTTTTTTTATTTATTTATTTGTTTTTCCCTATTTATAATATAATAAATAAAAAGATAAATTATTAAAAAATTCTATTAATGAAAATATTTAACATTGGTAAAAAAATATTGTAAAAAAATATTTTTAATTATGAATGAACATAATAAAAATTAATATATTAATATTAATATATTTATATATTGTATATTATATATAAAAATAAATTTTTTATATATTATAATATTAATAATTTTTGTATTTAATTATATTAAATATAATTAAATATAAAAATTATCGTATTTATTATTCATGTTACAATAATATTTTAAAAAATGTATAAAAATATATATATAAGTATATATTTAATATATATATTTAATATATGAATATAATAATTATTCATTATATTTTAAATATTTATAATATTTTATAAAAAAAAAAAGAAAAAAAAATTTTTTTTATAAATTATATAATTATATTAAAAATATATATTGATATTAATATTGTTAAATATTAAAATTTGTATTATAGGTGAATTCTTTTATTGACACAAAATAATAATAATAATAATAACAATAATTTTGTATCCATATTTTTAATAATTATTTTATTTGTAACATTTTTGTCAATTTTTTATAAAAGGTAATATTACATTAATTATAATATATTGAAAAAATCATATAAATATAAATAAAATTCAAAAAAAAAATTTTTTTTTTTTTTTTAAACAAATTAAATTAAAAGGGAAATAAAAAATTAATATGCGGTTTAATACTAAATTTGTTTTATCGCTATTAGCAATTTTACCATCAACATTAGCAGATGTTAATGGAAAATGTTCTGGAAGAAATGGTATTTGTATTGATAGTGGTCAATGTTCTAACTATAAAGGTACATCTTATTCAGGAAAATGTCCAAAAGATGCAAATAATATAAAATGTTGTGATAGTATTCCATGTAGTAGTAATGGACAAAGTGGTACTTGTATGTTTACTGATCAATGTACAGGCACATCAGTTTCTGGTAAGTGTCCAGGTGGTTCTAACTTTAAATGTTGTATTAAGAGTGTTCCAGTTAATACAGATGTTCCATGTAAAACTTCTAATGGAGAATCTGGTATGTGTATGGATGTAAGTAAATGTTCAGGATCAACTGTTTCAGGTCTTTGTCCAGGTGGTAATAATATTAAATGTTGTATTAATAAAGTTAACACCGATGTTCCATGTAAAACATCTAATGGAGAATCTGGTATGTGTATGGATGTAAGTAAATGTTCAGGATCAACTGTTTCAGGTCTTTGTCCAGGTGGTAATAACATTAAATGTTGTATTAATAAAATAAACACCAATGTTCCATGTAAGACATCTAATGGAGAATCTGGTATGTGTATGGATGTAAGTAAATGTTCAGGATCAACTGTTTCAGGTCTTTGTCCAGGTGGTAATAACATTAAATGTTGTATTAATAAAGTTAACACTGATGTTCCATGTAAAACTTCTAGTGGAGAATCTGGTATGTGTATGGATGTAAGTAAATGTTCAGGATCAACTGTTTCAGGTCTTTGTCCAGGTGGTAATAACATTAAATGTTGTATTAATAAAGTTATCACTGAAGTTCCATGTAAAACATCTAGTGGAGAATCTGGTATGTGTATGGATGTAAGTAAATGTTCAGGATCAACTGTTTCAGGTCTTTGTCCAGGTGGTAATAATATTAAATGTTGTATTAATAAAGTTAACACCGATGTTCCATGTAAAACATCTCGTGGAGAATCTGGTATGTGTATGGATGTAAGTAAATGTCATGGTGCAACTGTTTCAGGTCTTTGTCCAGGTGGTAATAACATTAAATGTTGTATTAATAAAGTTAACACCGATGTCCATGTAAAACTTCTAATGGAGAATCTGGTATGTGTATGGATGTAAGTAAATGTTCAGGATCAACTGTTTCAGGTCTTTGTCCAGGTG
>MCFG01000334.1:0-79550 GCA_002104895.1 Anaeromyces robustus
ACATTTAGATTTAAATACATAAAATAGAAATAAAATAAAAAAAATACTATCTAAAAAATCTATAACATAAATTTAATATATTATTATAAAATAAAAAAATATCAGTGTAGGGGGGTACTATTCATATTTTACTCCTCCTCTCTCTAAATGGTAAAATAATATAAAAATAAAAAAAAAGTAAACCATCTAAAATTAAAGATTAGTAGGGTTGTCCACTAAAACTCTACCCTGGGTAATTCGTCATCATTTCTAATAATATAAATAAAAAAAAAAAAAAAAAAAAAAAAGGATGATGATTCCGAAGGCCCTGTGGTTGAAATAATATCCTGATTCAAAATTATTATTATTATTATTATTATTATTATTATGTCTTAATCGATTCGAAGTCGTCGATGTTCTTGGTCTTAAAAGGGTATTGATTTATAACGATCCAATAAATCCAATAACCACTCCAAAAAAAATTACATATGATTAGTACTGGTACTGGTACTTGTACTGTTTTTTATGTTTTTTTTTTTTTTTTTTTGTTATTTTAAAATAAAATCAGCTAACCCCCCATAAAGTAGTAGAATAGGTAGTTCCTTTTAATTGAATTTTTTGTAAAAGTTGTTGTTGTTGTTCCATTAAATGCTTTCGTTCCCCTTTATCGAAATATAGCTTTTTTTTTTTTTTTTTTGTTTTTAATGATAAATATATATATATATACATTTTTAGTACAAAAAATTCGTACTTCATCTTTATAAAGTTTAAATATTAATATACATGAATCATAAAAAAAAAAAAAAAACACAAAATATAAAAAAAAATGATACTAATAAAAAAATAAAAAAAAAAACAATTTAAATATTATAGATAATAATGAATAATACTGGAGGAAAAAAAAAAAAAAGTAATATTAAGTAATACATAATAAAAAACAATAAATTCATACTAACCTCTTAATTCTACCTATAGAATTAAAAGTTAAAAAAAAAATAAAAAAAAAATTTGTAAAATTGATCGGCATTTGTCCTACTAGAGTTGTCCTACTTGTGTATATAATTTAACATGAACATTCCTCTTGAAGAGGAGGTTGGGTTTTTGGAATTTATTTATTGAATAAATAAATATAGGTTGTCTTTTTATAGACAACAATAGGCAGGCATATGATTATAATAATAATCATTCAATAGAGTCGTAAATAGTAAAACAAGAATGGTGATTTTGAATAGGTTAACTTGACTTAAATCTAACACCTTAAAAACAAACATTTTCTATTCCTTCTTTTTATATGGACAATTGTTAATTCTATCACTAAAACCATATTCTCTTCCACCAATTAAAAAAAATATAAATACTATACCTATTAACTATTTTTTTATTACCTAATATATCTATATTACTAATACTATTAATCCTCATATTATTTCTACTTTTATAACCCTTAACAATATTATTAATTCTATTATCTACACTAGGGTTATTACTGGTCCTAACTAAACTATTAAAAAGATTATCTAAAAAATAAAAAAAAATTTCTATCTAGATCAGAGAAATGATTAATACGAAGGATTTTTAAATAAGAAACAATTTATAAACCAATGATCAATTCTCTGATAACTGTCACATTGGAAACAACATGAACAACAATTAGGACAAGAATTGTTAATCATTTTAGCAGCTTTAACAACTCTAGCATCAATTTTATATCCACATCCTTGCCCTAAGTATCCACCTAAAACCTTTTTTTTGCTATATTCAGGAAATTCTAGATTAAGTTTTTAAGTAATTTCTTGATTTTTCAAAACAGTACTTTTTGTAAGTTTTAGCTTTAATCGATTTATCATTGTTCATGTCTCTGTCCTAATAGAATTCCATAATTTCTTTTAGTAGAGGATGAAATATTATTTAATTTCCTAAAATATCGATATTACTTAAACTATGGATCATCCTATTTATTATTACAACTACTTTTATAATCCCTTAAATAATATTTATTCCTTCTATTATTTACACTAGAATTATCACTGGGTCATCAATAAATTATTAAAAAAGACTATTCGAAAAAAAAAAAAATTTTATATTTATATATATAAAAATTATTTTATTTTTTTTTTTTATTTATTTTTTAAATATTTTTTTTTATTTTAATGTTTTTCTACATTTTTTTTTTTTATTTTATTTATTTCTTTTTTTTTTTTTTTTTTTTTTTTTTTTTTTTTTTTTTTTATTTATTTATATTTCTTTTCAACTTTTATTTATATTCTTTTTATTAAAAAAAAAATAGCAATAATAAAAAATTAAAAAATTAAAAAAAAAAAAAAAAATTCAACTTATTATTAATAATTTTAAATGATTTTATATGATAATAAAAAAAAAAAATAGTAATTTTTCTTTTTTTTTTTTTTTTTTTTTAGTTTTTTTTTCTGTTTTTTTTTTTTTAGTTTTTGTTTTTCTTTTTTTTTTTTTAAATAGTTATAATATTTTCTTTTTAAATAATTAATAAAATGATAAGATAAAATAAAAAAAATAAAATAATAAAAAATTAAAAAATTAAAAAAAAAAAAAAAGAAAATAAAAAAAAAAAAATTAAAATTAAAAATTTAATAAAAAAATATATACATTTATATTATATATATATATTTATTTTAATTTTATTTTAATTTTAATTTTAATTTTTACTTTTCTTTTTCTTTTTCTTTTTCTTTTTCTTTTTTTTTATTATTATTTTATTTAAAAGTTAACTAAGGTAGCATTAGAATCATATTGACCTTGACTATTATGATTTTTACGTCTATTTAATTTTGTTAATGGAATATCATCTTCTAAATAATTTATACTATCAGCTGAATTACTAGTAGAAGCACTTGCACTGGCATTACCATTTCCAATTTTATTATTGGCAAGTTTAGTTTCATGAGCAAAATTATTAATTTGTAACCAAATATCTTGAATTACAATTCTAATAACACGAAGTACTGGTTTTAATAAATTAGTAATATATAAAGCGTAAAGAACAATACCAAAGACTAAACCTACTAATAATAAAATTGGGTTCTTTATAACAGCTATAAATTCATTATAACCTAATACCATAGTTAATAATATGAACCAAGCTGGTACTTTTGAGGTTGTTCTTACAACGGAACGTTTAGCATCAATATATTGAAGTTCAATTTCTCTTAAGAATTTAGATAAAAGTTTTTTAGAACGATCACCATCTATAATAGTTAAATCTTGTTTCTTAATCTATAAAAAATTTTATAATAGGATAATAAAAAATTAAAATAAATAAATTAAAATAAATAAATAAATAAATAAAAGAATAAATAAAATATTAATTAATAAACTAATTAAAAAACTACTAAATAATTAACTAATTTACTAAATTAAATAATTACAAAATAAATATAATTTTATATATATTATATATATATTATATATTATATATAAAACTTACATCTTCTAAACCAGTAATATCTCTTATTTTTTGTTCTGAAATATCAATAAAGGTAAATAAAGAAATGAGAGCTAAAGCTTCTTCTTTAGCCTTCTTAAAGAAGGAATCAATATCATCATTATTATTCCAAATTCTTGGAAGTCCATTTTTATCATAACGGAAAACTTCTTCAAACTTTTCACGAAGACGTACTAAAATTATATTATCAGTAGTTTCTTCAGCAATTAAATTAATAAACATATCCCATCCACTCTTACGAATAGATCTAACATTGGAGTCAACTTCAGAATCAGTACAATCATAACCTTGAATTAAACTCTTATATTGATTAATAGAATTATTTAAGGCCTTAGATAAATCTTCACCTAATTCATCCCAAAGATGTTCACGAACATTATTCATCTTAATTGGAATAGATCCATTTAATAAATTAAGAGTGTTTTTCTATTTATTTATTTATTTATAATTATAATAATTTATATGTATATAGATAGATCATTTAAATATTAAGTATATATATATATATAAAAGTTATTAAATTAAAATTGTTATATAATATAAATATTTAATTTTAATATTTAAGTACTTAAAATAATTTTTTTCTTTTTTTAGATAAATAAATATTTACCTCAACGTTCTTCTTAATCTTATTTAATTGTTGATCCTTAGTTATCTTACCATATTCATCAATTTCCTTAATTAATTGATTAAGATGATCAGTGTAATTCCAAGTAGTTTCTTGTAATTTTGATTCTATTTTATTATTATTATTATTATTTAATTAGTATTATAAATATATAAAAATATTTATTTTATTTTATTTTATTTATTATTTATAGATATATACCTTCAGCAAGTTTCTTAAAGTCTTCAATGCATTTAGATTTGTGATTTTCAAGAGTATCAACAAAGAATAATGAATCATCTTTAACAGCTTCCTGTTTAAATAATAAATAATAAATATATATATTTAATAATTATAATTTTATATTTATTTATTTATTTTATTTATATATTTATATATTTATTTATATATTAATTTTTTTTTTTCTTTTTTTGGATAATATATTTATATTATTTTTCAACTTACGGTAATATTATTTTTAAAGTTACTATAGGCTTTCTTTTCCAAGTTACGAAGTTGTAATAAATAATATACATGTAAATAGGTATTCATCTTTTCTAAGAAATCAATTCTCTTACGAGCATAAACTTCTTTTCTATATCTACCAGCACTACTATCATATAATTCTATTATTTTTATATTTCAAAAAAATTTTTTTGTTAAATATATATTATTATATAAAAAATAAATTTAAAAATAATAAAAAAAAAAATTAATTTTTTCTTTTTTAAAAAATAATTACCTAATGCCTTTTCTCTGACTTCATTAAATATTTTTCCCATATCTTCTAAAATTTCACCATTTTCTAACATTTCTTTATATTTAGCAATATCATTTTGGAATTCACTAACAATAGCCTAATAAATAAAAAATTTTTCATTTATATATATATACAATAAAATTAGAAAAAAAAATAATAATTTATAATATTTTAATTAATTTATTTTATATATATATTGATTAAAATAGTTATAATATTTAATTTAATATTTACCTTAGCAATTTCATCACATCTATATTCAGCTAAAAGTTGTTGTTGAGTTGGAATATCAAGATCATGGTTGTAAGCAACTTTATCCTATTTTATTGAAATTATTTATATATATATATATATATATATTTTTTTTTTTTTTCAAATAAGATATAGATAATATACATATTAATTTCATAAAGTAAAATTAAAAATAATTTTATTGTTCATTTATTTTTTGAATTCATAATCAAAATAGTTACCCAAATAGATTCAGCATAATTTGAGAAACCATCAGCTGGAATACCTCTGTGATAATTTGGCTTAAATACATAGTTTGAATCTTCTGGATTATAAAATCTAAATAAATTAAAAAAAAAAATATTTTTATAAATTATTTTATATAATATATATTGTTAATATTTATATTTAATTTAAATTAATTTTATTTTAAACTATATAAATAATAATGAATAATATATTATTTATTTATTTTATCATTTTAATTTTTTTTTTTTTCAATTTTACCTTTCTTTTAATTCTAAAACTTCTTTTTCAAATTGATCTGGTAAGAAAATCTTATGTGGTAAACTAGTAAACATTAAATCAAAGTAATCAGAAAGAGTACTTTCACTGTATTCTTCTGGCTTTGAAATATCTTTCCACATTTTATTTAATTCATTAGTTAAAACATCAGATAAATTACTCATTGGAGTACGACCAGTGAAATCACGAATAACGAATAAAAGTAAAGTCTTGATTTTTCTATTTATTTTAATTATATATGATATATTATATAAATAAAAAAAGGAAATAATTTAGTAATTAATTCTTTATTTTTATTATTTCTATCATTATTATTTCTATTATTATATATTATTATATATTATTATATATTATTATACATTATTATTTCTATTATTATATTTATTATTTTTCTTATTACTATTATTACTATTACTACTATTATTACTTCAAAAATTATTATATATATATTAATATTTATTTACCCTTGTTGTTGTAAGAAAAGTTGCATATTAACTTCAAAAACAGTTTTAAGTAAACCCATATTAGCACCTTGATAAAGACCAACCATATTTTCCCAAATATTAATAACTAAAACTTCTGAAATAGCTAAAGTGAAAAGAGCACTTTTTCTTTCAAAATCCTATATTAAGAAAAAGAAAAAAAAAAAAAAAAAGAAAAAAGAATCGATAATTATTATTTTAATGATATTAATATTTGTATTTCGAAAAATTTTAAAAATTATAAATGATTATATATTATAATAATATTATTTATATAATTCTAATATACATTTAAACTTATATCTATTATATATATATTAAACTTACTTGTTCTTCACCACGTTCACGACCATCTGTACCTTCAACATCTAAAATTAATAAATTTGAATTTTCAGCTTGACTTATCCAAATACCTTTTGTAGTTTGTTGTCTACTTTCCTCGTTCATAACTTGGAATTTGGTATTGAAAAGTTTATTTAATAAAGTACTTTTACCAGTACTTTGTGAACCAAAAATTGAAAGAATGTGAAAATTGAAACCATTTTCATCTAATTTCCAAACATTCTTCATAGAATCAGATAAAATAGTACTATTAAAAAAAAAAATAATTTTTAGTATATAATTGAGCTAATCAATATATAAATATTATTATTATTTTTTTTAATCTATAAATCAGAGATTATTAATCTGATTATTTATAGAAATAGAAAAAAAAAAAAAGAAATAAAAATAAAAATATAATATATATATACAATATATATTTACAAAAATTTATTTATTATTGATTATATATATATAAACTTAAAATACTTACGTAAATTGTTTATTTTCATCAACAATTTGAATTTGAGTGGTACGACTATCATTATCATTAACAACTTGTTTTTTTACTGGAATTTCAGTTGTTTCAATTTGTTCAGCGGGTGTTTCATTTAAAGTTTCATTTAAAGTATCAGTAGTCATTGTCATTATATTATTTATTTAATTATTTAAAATTTTATTATATAAAGTCAGGTCAAATTGTTTTTTTTTTTTTAAAGCTTGATTAAAACAGTGTAAAAACGAAGTTTATATATAAGTGTATCAATAAAATCTATATATAAATATATATATTGAGAGAATGTTTTTTTTTTTTTTGTTTTTTTTTTTATTTTTTTTTTTTTAAAAAAAAGGAAATATAAAAAAAGAAATTAGAAAATAAATTCTTTCTTTTATTAATGTAAATTTAATTTTTTAAAATAAAATTTGAATTTCAAAAATAATATATATTGTGATTATTATAAATTAATAATAATAATAATGAAAAATTTGGAAATTAAATTAACCTTTAAATTATTTATAATATGTATTTTATTAACGATAATAACGTATAATTATTGTTATTGTGTTATTGACGATTTTATTATTATATATATATTTAGATTATTTTCTTATTATTGTTTTTTTCCTTATTTGTTGCTTGATTGTTTTATGCTTAAAAACGTATTTACAAAATAAATAATAATTAAATTATAATAAAAAAAAAAAAAAAAAAAAAGAATTAAGAAATAAACAATTGAATAGATAAATTGGCTAAATATTTATTTCTTTTTTCTTTTTCTTTCTTGCTATTGAAAATATTAATAATATTTATTCTATAAATATTAATATATTACTATATATATATATATATTTTATATTATTTTTTTTAATGTCCCTTTTTTTTTTTTTTTTTTTTAATTGTATTAATTTATAAATTATTTTATAAATTTAGTTTATTGCTATAATAAATAAAAAAAACTAATAAAATAAAAATATTTAATTTTATTATTTTTTATTAATAGTTATTAAAAAAAAAAAAAAAAAAAAAAAAAAACTTCTTTTTTTTTTATAATTAAATATAATAATTTTTAGTTTTAATTTATTTATTTTATTATTTTTTTATTTTTTATTTTTAAATATTTTTTTTTTTTAAAAGAAAAAAGAAAGGAAAAAAAAAAAAATTTTTTTTATTTTACTATTAAAATTATTGTGAAAAAAATAAAATAAAAAATAAAAGAATAAAATAAAAAATAAGAATTTTAAGTCTTTAATTTATTATTATAAAATTATTATTATAAAATTATTATTATATAAGTTTTTTTTATATTTTATTTTATTAGATTCTAGTTGGGGAAAATATATGTAAGTGAATAAATAAATATTATTTAAATAAATAATAAATTATTATATAGGTAAATAAAAAAATTAAAAAATAATAAATAAATAAATAAATAAATAAATAAATAAATAAATAAATAAATAAATAAATTAATAAATAATATAAAATAATTAATTATATAGGAAATGAAAAATTTATCTAATTTATAATTATTCATTCATTAACTTTTACATATATGAAAATTGATCAATAATTTTTTATTGATATATTAATCAATATAAATAATATATGAAATAATATATTTAATATATATTTATAATATATTATTATTAATATTTATATAATATACTATGCAATATATTGTATAATATAATATAATATATTATATTAAAACTAAAAAATCAAAATAAATAATAAATAAATAATAAATAAATAATAAGTATGAAGAATGAATAATATAAATATTAATTATTAATTATTATTATTTATTTATTATTATTAAATTATAAAGGAATGAATTTTCATATTATGTATTAATAATTAAAAAGACAGTCAGAATTGAGTTTGAAAAAATTTTTTAAATAAAAAAAAGGATTCATTATTAATACTTTTATACTTATTTTACTAATTATGTTACTAATTATTTAATGATTTTAATTATTTTATTATTATTTAATTATTAATTCTATTTTATTCTATCTTTTTTCAAAAAGAAAAAAAAAAATTAATTATTTTATTATTAATTATTTTATTATTAATTATTAATTATTAATAATACAGCTTGGATTAGCCACATTACTTAAATTGTACTACCTAAAAAAAAATGTTGAAATTCTTTCTTTCTTTTTAATGATACTAATTAATCAATTAATTGTTTAACGATAATTAAATAATAATAATAATAAATTATATCATTCTATTATCAATAAAAAGTTTTATTTTATAATTATATATTTTATTTTATTTTATTTTATTTTTTAGAATTATATAAAAGCATCGTTAAAAACAAATGTCTTTTTTTATATTAAAAAAAAAAAAATAAAATTTTATGGGAAGACATTTAATACATTAATTAAAATTTTTTATTTGTGGCTTTATAAATTATTCATCTTTCCAACACACAGAAATGGAAAAAAAAGAGACAAAATATTTAATATAATAAAAATTAAATGTGGCTTAATTAAATTAATAATTTTTAATTTAATTTTAAATCAAAAAAAAAGTTTTTTTTTTAATTTAAATAAAAGTAAATAATAAATATTAAAACAAAAAAAAAAAAAGACACAAAAAAAATAATTTATATTAATTAATAATTTATTTATTTATTATTTATTTATCTATTTATTATTATTATAAAATTTATTTATTTATTAATTAATTATGTATTTAAATAATAATCATTACTGAAATTTTATCTGAATTATTGACTTTATTCCTAATATTAATTTATTTTTTTTATTCAATAATTTATTTATGATCATCATTTATATATTATAATTGTTATTTTATTTTTTTATTTTATTATTAATAATATTTTTATTATTTTTATTCTCTTTTGTTTTATTCTCTTTCATTTTCTTCATTTCATTTCATTTTTTATTTCTTTCTTTTTCATTCCTTTGAAGTAAGAAAAAAGTGGTTTCTTTTTATTATTTATTATTTATTATTGTTTTATTATTTATTTTGTAGTTAAATTTTTCTGGTGTCAAAAAAAAAATAAATTTAATAATATTACTTGTCTTAATATATTATAATATAACTAATAATATACATTCATAATATATTAATTGTATATTCCGTTTATATTAAAAATTAAAAACTATTTCATCATTAATTTTTTTTATTGGATAAAATTTCCAAATTCCATATTAAGGATTTAATATATTTTATTATTTATTTAATATATTATTATAATATATTAATAAATGATTTCTATATAATTTAATAGGTTAAGTTTATATTGTATTTAATTTATTCTTTTAAAACTTTAAATTGTTACTTTTTTTTTATTTTTTATAATTATGATTATTACCATTTATGGTAATCGTTATATAAAAATACACTTAATATATATTATAAATTAATTGAAATATATTAAATTGATTATTCAATTTATTATACTATATAATATTGTAATATATTAATAAATATATTATTAAAAAAAATTTTTCTTTTGTTTAAAGAATAATAAATTATTAAAATAATAAAAATACATACGTAATAACATTTAATTACATAAATTAACGTAAATGTAAATGTATAAAAATACTATAAAAATGGAAATTTTTAAATAAATGAATAAATATTTATATAAATAAATAAAATATTTATAACTTTTTATAATTATAAAATATTCATTCATTTATTTATTTATTTATTTATTTATTTATTTATTTATTTATTTATTTATTTATTCATTTATTTATTTATTTATTTATTCATTTATTTATTTATTTATTTATTTATTTATTAATTTATTTATTTATTTATTTCTATTTATTTATTTATTTATTCATTTATTTATTTATTTATTTATTTATTTATTTATTTATTTATTTATTTATTTATTTATTTATTTTGGATATTTGGATATAGAATTTTTTTTTTTAATTAATTAATTTCATCGCATTAATTAAAAAAGTAATTTTTTTTTCTTTTGGCATGTATATAATATATTTACGATCATTATAATAATAAAGCATAAAAAAAAAAGTTTATAATTATTTTAATTAAAATAAAAAAAATACTCATTAATTAAAAATATTTAATTGAAGGGAAAAACAAAAATAAGATATCAATAAAAAAATAATAATAATAATGGTGATACTCCTCCCCTCTCTTAAATGCTTTTTATAAAATATAAAAAGTTATACTTTCACTTTTCTTTTTTTTTTTTTTCTTTTCTTTTTTTTTTTTTTCTCTTTTATTATTATTAAAATTTTGTGTAACCATTTAATCATTAATAAAAATAATATGAAATAATCAATTTTTTTATGGTGTTCATTTTTTATTATACAAGAGAAAAAAAATTATAAATTATGAAGGTAATACTTTAAAAGTAAAAATAATAAAAAAAAAAATAAAATAAAAATAAATAATAAAATAAAATAATTTATTTCCATTTAAATATGCATTAAATAAATGACATTTTCATTTTTATTATTTCATTTCATTTATTTTTATTTTTATTTTTTTACAAAACACTATTTTCAATATAATTATTCCATTAATTTTTTTTCTATTTCCATTGGAACATCCTTTAAATAATAGTGTTTTCCCCCCCCCCATTTATATTACTTTAATTTAATTTATATATTAACTGTTTTTTTTTTCATTTTCATTTTCAATTAAATATTTTATTAAATTATATTTCCACTTTGACAAGCCTAAAATATTTAGAGTTTCACCATTTTTTACTTCTTATTTTTATACTCACTCCAAATTATATTCTTTTTTATTATTATTATTAATGTTTAAAATGATTATTATTATTATTTTAGTATTTATTTATTTATTTTTTTTTTTATTTATTTGGATATAGAATTTTTTTTTTAATTAATTAATTTCATCGCATTAATAAAAAAAGTAATTTTTTTTTTTCTTTTGGCATGTATATAATAAATTTACGATTTATTATAATAATAAAAGCATAAGAAAAAAAAAAGTTTAAAAATAAAAATAAAAAAAATACTCATTTCATTTTATTATTTATTTTTATTTTATTTTTTTTTTATTATTTTTACTTTTAAAGTATTACCTTCATAATTTATAATTTTTTTTCTCTTGTATAATAAAAAATGAACACCATAAAAAAATGATTATTTCATATTATTTTTATTAATGATTAAATGGTTACACAAAATTTTAATAATAATAAAAGAGAAAAAAAAAAAAAAGTGTAAAGTATAACTTTTTATATTTTATGAAAAGCATTTAAGAGAGGGGAAGAGTATCACCATTATTATTAATTTTTTATTGATATCTTATTTTTGTTTTTCCCTTCAATTAAATATTTTTAATTAATAATTTATTTCCATTTAAATATATATTAAATAAATGACATTTTCATTTTTATTATTTCATTTCTTTTATTTTTATTTTTATTTTTTTACAAAACACTATTTTCAATATTATTATTCCATTAATTTTTTTTTATATTTTCATTATCCTCCATTCATATCTCTTTAATTTAATTTATATATTAACTGTTTTTTTTTTATTTTCATTTTCAATTAAATATTTTATTAAATTTATATATATTTCCACTTTAACAAGCCTAAAATAGTTAGAGTTTCACCATTTTTTACCTCTTATTTTTATACTCACTCCAAATTATATTCTTTTTTATTATTATTATTATTAATGTTTATTAATGATTATTATTATTATTTTAGTATTTATTTATTTATTTATTTATTTATTTATTTATTTATTTATTTTATTTTTTTTTTATTTATTTTTTTATTTTTTTATTTATTTTTTTTTTTTTTTATTTTATTTTTTTATTATTATCATTATTATTATTATTTTTTGAATTATACATATGAAAATTTAATATATAAATGATTTAAATATTTACTTCTAAATTGAAATATTTAACTATAAATTTTAATTATTATAATTTGTAAAACTGATTATTATTTTTTTTTTTTTATTATAATAAAAATAATTATAAAATAATAATGATAAACAAAAAACAATGAATACATATTTTAAATTTAAATTTAAAGTTTTTTTTTTTTTTTTTTTTTGTTTGTTTGTTTAATATTTGGATTCTTTTTTCTGTTTCAAAAAAAACCATAACATTCTTATATTTATTGTATTACTTGGTTCGTATATTATATAAAAATTGTTATATTAAAATTGGTAGGATTATTACCTATAGTAGTTTTTTTTTTTTTTTTTTATCTTCTATTTCAGAGAAGAAAGATATTTTCTATAATAGAAAAGATAATTCCAAACTAGTATTAATTGTAAAATTTGTTATTTTATATCTATTTATATTTTATATCTATTTTTTTTTTTTTTTTTTTTATCTTCTATTTCAGAGAAGAAAGATATTTTCTTTAACAGAAAAGATAATTAGTTTTAATTGTAAAATCTGTTGTTTTATATCTATTTATATTTTATATCTATTTATTTTTTATATCTATTTTTTTTTTTTTTTTTTCAAATTCGTTTTAATTGTAAAAAAATATATTGTTTTATATCTATTTATATTTTATATCTATTTTTTTTTTTTTCTTTTCTTAATATATATATTAACTTATTATTACTTATTATTACTTATTATTATTTATTGATTATTTATTAATTTTTTTTTTTTTTTTTAATTTTTAAATTCTAAAAACCTGAAAAAAACCTGAAAAAAAAAAAAATATATATATATATATACTTTTTTTCATATATATATTTATTTTATTATATTTTTTTTTATTTTTTATAATTAATTATGGATTTGATACGGATTCAGTAATATTTTTTAATTTATGATCATTATACCAATTTATTAATTTTTCAGAATAACCTGCTTCTATATTTCTATCTTTTAAATTACTCATATATTTATTTCTTTTTTCATTAAAACTTTTTAGGAAGGAATAATAATAATACACTATATTAGTGGTCCATTGATAAACATATTTACTAAGATAATAAAATTTATATTCATAAGCAACTTTTACTTCAGGATTAATTAATCGTAAAGTATAACCTAATGCTTCCATATCAAAATTAAAACAGGTACATTCCGATAAAAATCTATTTCCAATTGTTCCATATCTAAATTGTAATTGTTTATTTTTTAATGGGGATGCCGTAAAAACAACAACACCATTCCAACAACTAAATATTCTAATGGGTTTATGATTAATAAATTGTTCTTGTCCTTCAACATTATTAAAAAATGGAAATTCTGAATTTAATGAATTCCCTGCTAAATCATAGGCAACCCATCTATCATAGAAGGAAAAATAATAATCCATAGCACACACAGAATCATAATTTTCATGATTGGTGGAAATTAATTTAACGATATCTTTATAGGAAAAAACAATATCATTAAAATAAATTATTTTTACATTATCAAAATCTATACCTTGGGTTTTATATAATAATTCAAGAGCTTTATTTCTTAATAGAGCATAAAAGATAACTCTATTATTATTTTTTACTCCATTTGGATCTCTAGGATCTTCCACTTCATGTTCGAGGACGAATTCATTGGGTATACGTTTTTCATTTAAATATTTTTGAAATTGGGATAAATATACTCGTGAATTATCTTGACTATCTCCATTTTCTACAATGGAAACCATAACATTTTTTTCTCCTAAATAATTTATAAGTTTTTTCATTTCTGATATATAATCTTCTGCTATGGATTCTATATCAATTACTGAAGCAGCTAAATAATATATTGTGTTATTGGAGGTACCTACGGGTAAAAATTTTTCTTTGCTATTAAAATAAATCCATAAATGAGTATTATAAAAAAATTTCATGATATTGATAAACGTCATTATTAATAAAAATAAATAAAATCTGGTTCTACTTTTACTGAAATAAAATATTAACCCATTTAAAAAATATTTATTATTATTTTTATAATTATTATTATCATTATCATAATCATTTGAATAATCTATATCTTCATTTATTACATCTTCAATGCTATCAATATCTTCTTCATTGCTCTCAATATCCTCACTGGAATTAATTATATTTATGTTAAATGAATCATCATTTTTACTATTGCTTTTGAAATTTTCTTCATTTTTATTAATATTATTATTATTATCATCATTTATATTATTAATATTAATTTTAACATTATCATTATCACTATTATTGGATTTAGAATCACCATTTTTTTCATTTCTATTAACATCTTCTTCATTATAATCAATAATATTATTCTCATTGGAATTATTTATATCTATGTTAACTATTTCGTCATTTTTACCATTGCTTTTGAAATTTTTTTCATTATAATTAATATTATCATTATCATTATCATTATCAGTATCATTATTATTTGAAATAGAATCACCATCTTCTTCAGAGTTAAAGTTATCAATATTCAATTCAATTTTTTCTGGTAATATTTGATATTGAGAAGTATCTTTTTCTAATAATTTATTATTAAAATAACTTAAGAAAAGTGATAAAAATATTAATTTGAAGAAATTTTCAAATGGAAAAATAAAAGTTAGTGAATAGTATAAAGGATTGATATAAATTATTAAATAATAGGATAATGGATATATAAATAATAAAAGGAATCCCTTTAAACCCAATGTTTTTCTTTCATATTTAAACCCATGATAAATTTTATATATGGCATTGGCGATAAAGAAAATATATAGTATTATATAAGTATATATATTTTCAATTAATATAGAAGCAACTAATAAAAAAACTAATAGTAAATAATCGTTATAATGTAGAATTTGTAATGTATTCATCATTTTAATCTTTTTTTTTTTTTTTTTTTTTTTTGTAATTAGTTATTATTTAAATATTTTAACTAATTAATTAATTGATTATTTTATTTTAAATAATTATTTATTATTTATGATATAAATCAGGTTAAATGTTCAATAAATTTAATTTAATTTTCATTGAATTAAATAAATCTATTAATCTGTTAATTTAGATGAATTTGATTTAAATTTTATTATTGGTTTTATTCTTTCCTTAAATTCTTCTATTATTGTATTTTTTATTACAAATTTTATTTGCTTTTTACAATTTTTTTTCTTTTAGAAAAATAATTATTTTATATTCATAGCAATAAATAAATTTACATAAAAAAGGAATTTATAACTATTACTAATAAAGGTATATAACAACTCTTCCCTTTTTGTTTACTTTATTTAATAAAATCTGCAATTAAAGTTTAATATAAAATTATCCAAAATTATATAAAAAATATATAAAAAATATTTTTTTTTTATCTGAACTTAATTTTTTTTTTTTATTAATATAAAATAAATTAACTATATATTAATTAAATTAAATATATTAAATTAAATAAAATATTTTACTATTACTATTACTATGGAATGGAAATAAATAATTAATATCAAAAAAAAAAAAAAAAAAAAAAAACTTTACTTTTTCTTTTTCTTTTTTTTCTTGTTGATAGATATTTTACATTTTTCGATGGATTTAAATTTAAATTTAACATGTTAGTTATTGATATTTTAGTTTTTTTTTACAGTAATAAAGAAATTTTATAATTAATTTTATTATCAAAAAAAAAAAAAATAAAAAAAATTTATTTATAAAAAAAAAATAAGTATTATTAAAAACAAATAATATTTGGTATTTATCATCTTTTAATAGTAATTCTAATAATGAAGAAAAAAATCATTAATATATTCATAACCATTTTTTTATTTTAATTATGATTAATAATCCTTCTGAAGAAAAAAATCACTAATATATTCATAACCATTTTTTTATTTTAATTATGATTTATAATTTTTCTAAAGAAAAAAATCACTAATATATTCATAACCATTTTTTTTAATTATGATTTATAATTTTTCTAAAGTCAATAAATCAAGACGATATATTTCATTAATAATAATTTTTATTATTATTTATTATTTCATTAGTATCTTTTACTATCTATTGTTGAAATATATGAATTAATAAATTAATGGATAAAAATAATTAAATAAAAGTAATATTATAATAGATAGTCATTAAACTTTTATATTTTATATATATACATATATATAATAAAACTATATTTAAAGTTCTCTAATAAAATAAATTATAATTAAAATTAAAAAACAGTTTATAATAAAATTCTATATCATAAAATATATAAATAATAAAAAAGAAATAATATCAATAATAAAATTCTTTATAATTCTATATAAATATATAATATTTATTTCATTTTCCTTTATAATTGATAACAATAATTATATAATAAGAAAAAATGAATAATGATTATAATCATAATTTAACATAATTTTTTATCTTTGACATTTGATATTTTAATAAATTTTAAGTATCTTAATAAATGAATAAATTTATTAATAATTAAATAAAATTATTAACAAATTAAATAAATAAATCAAATAAATAAAAAATCAACAATAATTAATGAATAAATTAATAAATTAAATAAATTAATTAATAAAAATTTTTTTTATTAAGTTTATATTTTTTATTTTAATTAAGGTGGGACAAATAAATTTATTATTTAATTATTAAATATTAAAATTTCTATTTAAAGTAAAAAAAAATAAATAAAAACCAATATTATAAATTAAATCCACAAGTAAAAAAGTATATATAAAGATCTATTTTTATCCATCAATAAATGCATGAATGAATAAAAATGAAAAAAATAAAATATATAATAAAATAAAATATAGAATAAAATAAAAATTCATTCCTTCAATATTAGAATACAAATAAAAATAAAAAATAAAAATAATGATAACACAATAAAAACAATAAAAGTTTAAAATCTATTATAATTATTATTACTTATTTAAATAATAATATATTATTATTTTTTTTACTATATAAATAATTTTATACTATAATTGATAAAAGTATTATTAATAACACTTAATCAAAAAATAGTTAATATAATATTATACTAACTATTTTATGGTAATCAAATAAAATTATCATATCTAGAATAAACAGATTTGTTTCTTTTTTAATTTTTCAATAATAATATAATATATTTAAATAATACTTTAAATCGTTCAATAATTTTTTTTCTTCTTCAATATGTTTATATTAATCTAAAAATATATTTTATATTAATAATAAAACTATTTTTTTTTTCTTTATCTTTTCGATTATTTATATTTTTATATATAAATATATTAATCACATTCTTTAATTATAATATAATTATTGTTATTAATAATATATTAAAATACTTTTTATATTATATCATTAGATAATAATAATAATTATAATAATAATAATAACAATAATAATAATAATAATTATTATTATTATTATTATTATCATTTGGTTGGCTTAATTGTTAATCATTTAAAATTTTTATTTTTTTTTCTCTCTTTTTTTCTTTAAAAAAAAAAAAGAAAAAAGATTCTTTTTATTAAATATATATATATCAAAAAAAATTCTTCTCTTATTTTGAGAAAAGTAATCATAGACAAATAATTCGATTTTAAATATATATATATAAATATAAAAAAAGATCTAATATAGATCTTTTATACCACTTATAGAAAAAATATATCAGTTTTCCTTTTATTTTTGCCTTTTTTTTTTTTACTATCAAATAGTAGTAAAAAAACAATTATTTAAATAGTAGTTTATATGAAAAACAAAACTTTTTTTTTATTAAAGAAAAAGTTTATCATATACTACTATTAACAATTATTTTAATTAAATATAAATTTTATTTTATTTGTAAATATTATTAAAACAATAATAATAATAATCATAATCATTTATTACATATATATAAATTAAAAAATAATAATAAATATTTAAAAAAAATGAACGACTGGTTTTGGTTAAAAGTTAATTTATTATCTACTCCAAAATATACAATAACAGATACTTCATCATCAAATCAATTAATAAAAAAATGTTCTTTTCCTAAATTATATGCTATAACTAAAATAGTTATAGCTAATCAAATATTATATGATGGTTTAAATAAAATAAAAGATGAAAGACGTTATCATTCACCATCTCGTATGTCAACTTATTATAGTTCTTGTGATGAAGTAGTAAATATTGAAAAGAAAGCTTTAATTTTATATAAAGAAGCTGCTTTTCTTGGATGTCCAATTGCTTTTGCTATTATAGGGTATTATTATGAAAATGGTTTAGCAGGTCTTCCTATTAATTATTATAAAGCTGAACGTTATTATACATTAGGTCTTGGTTATAATAATAAATTAATAAATAAGAAAAATAATAAATCTATTGTAGGCTTATCATTAATAAGGTAAAATTTTAGAAAAATTAAAATTATAATAATAATAATAATAATAATAATAATAATAATAATAATAATAATAATAATTATAATGAGGATGATGAGGATGATGATAGTGATGAGGATGAAGTTGAGGATGATAATAATAATAATAGTAATAATAATAATAATAATATATAAATTATTAAAGATATGCTAAAATAAATATAATAATAGTAATAATAATTATTTTATATTTTTTTTCTTTATTTTTATTTTTATTATAAATATTTTGATTAAATATATATATATATTATATATATATTATATATATAAAGATTAAGTTTTTTAAAACAATATGGTAGACCAGGAATAATTATTAATCAATGTATTTCAAAAAAATATAAAAAACAAGCCAAAAGTTTAGGAGGTGGTGATATAACATTAAATTGGATTATTTCTTTAGCAAAATTAGAACATATTAGTTCTTTATTTATAGTTGCTTCTTCTTATTATAATGGTTTAGGGGTAGAACGTGATGTAGAAAAAGCCTATCATTATGCTAAAATTGCTGCTGAATATGGTCATCCAGGTGCTCAAAATTTAGTAGGTATGATAAATTATGAAGGAACAGAAACTTTAGAAAAAAATGAAGAAATGGCTTTAAGATGGTATCGTAAAGCAGCAAAATCTAATGAAGCTGCTGCTTTATATAATTTAGCTATGCTTTATGAAAATGGAGCTGTAGTGATGCAAAATTATAATGAAGCTTTTAAATGTAAATATAAAAAAAAAATTCTAATTATCATTTATTATTATTTATTATTTATCATTTTTATATATATATATATATTGTTTTATTATTATTATTATTATTATTTGTATTGTATATTTATTTATTTATTTATTTATATAAATAAATTTAAATAGATTACAAAATGGCTTCAGATTTAGGTTCTATTAGTGGTACAAATATTATTGGATTTTTCTATGAACATGGTATTGGAACCGAAAAAGTAGGTTTTTTTTTTTTTTTTTTTATTTCATATATATATATATATAAAATAATTTTATTAACAATATAAATATATTACATCAATTCTATTATTTCTAATCATTTCTAATTTTTTTCCCTTCCTTTATTTTTTTGTTCATTTTTCTCTCTATCATTCATGTTTGTTTTTTTCTTTTTTTTTAATATTTATAGGATAAAATATCTTCCTTTAAATATTATTTAAAAGCTGCTTCTAAAGGTTCACCATTTGGTCAATATAATTTAGGACGTTGTTTTTTATATGGTATAGGTATAAAAAGAAATATAACAAGTGCTATCAAATGGTTTGAATTAGCAGGTATACAAGGTCATAGTAATTCTTATTTAACTTTAGCCGTTATTTATGATATGGGTATTAAAGTTTGTCAAAATAATAGATTAGCAAGAAAATATTATACTTTAGCTTATAGAAATAATATGAAATCAGTATCTAAAAGATTAATGGCTGGTATTGCTATTGATATTTTAAGAGTTTCTCGTTTTCTTTTATCTCCTTCTTCAGCTACTAAATCAACCAATAAATACCTTAAATCTCTTCATTCCGAATTTTTAAATATTCATGGTAATAATAGTAATGATACCTTATTCGTTAATTCCTTTTCTCAAGATAATTTAAATCTTCTTTGTCATTCTAATTCACTCCTTACTATTTTATTAAATAATAATAATAATAATAACATTAATAATAGCATTAATACCATAAATACCATAAATGATAACGAAGAAGAAGAACAAATAAATTGGACATCCACTTCACAAAAATCAAAAAATGATAATAATACTTTTAGTATAATAGAAAAAGATTATAGTTCAAGTTATCTTTCTCATGCAACTTCTTCCAGTTCCTTAATAACTTTAAATAATATTGAAGAATTAGAAGAAGACAAAGAAAAAGAAGAAAAAAATCAATCAATGTTAGGTAATCCTTTAAATTCTTCCAATTCTTCATCTTCTTCTATAGAAGATATTATGGAATATATTCAAGAATTTGAATCATCTGCTAATACCAATTCCACCATCACCACCACTACTACTACTACAACTACTAGTAAAAAAAGAAATCATTTATTAGAATTACCTAATGAACTTAAATATTCTATTATTAATACCCTAAATCCTGATAATATTCTTTCATCAGAAATTATGAATAAAATATTTCAATATGTTATTCATGGTGAACAAAATTTTAAAACTAAAACTGAATTTCTTAATTATCTTGAAATTAAAGAATTTAAATTAGAAGAAACTAATAATTATCATAATACGGAAGAACGTATTAATGGTTTAATTGAACAATTACATCAAAATAATTAAAAGAAAAAAAAAATAATAATAATAATAATAATAATAACAATAATAATTTATAAATCTTTTAATTTTTTAAATATACAAATAATTAATATACTTTTTTTTAATTTTTAATTTATTAAACCATTTTTTTTTTTAAACAAAAAGAAAAAAAAAACTGGAGAAAAATTTAATATTTAATATAAAAAATATTTATTTTTATTAATATATTTATTATAAATAAATATTTTTTTTATTTTATTTTTTATTTTTTTTTTTTAATTTAAACCTAATAAAATATAAATACTATTTAGTTTAGTAAAAAGAAAGAAAATAAAAATTAAAAATAAAAAAAAAATTTTATTAAATAAAAAAAATATGTAAAATTAAAAATTGTAAAGAATAAAATAATAATAATAATAATAAAAGAAGATATTTAAATTTAAATAAAAGTAATTTTTTCTTTAAAAAATTATTAATTATTGATTATTTTTAAAAAAATTATTGATTATTTAATATTTTTAAAATGAGGAAATTGAAATTAAATTTTTTTTTTTTTTTGTGGATTGTGGATTGTGGATTGTGGATTGTGGATCTTTCTTTTAAAAAAAATTTATAATATTTATATAAAATAAAATAATTTAAAAATAAAATAAAAAATAAAATAAAAAATAATTTTTTTTTTTTTAAATATTAAAAAGTTTAATAATACACACATACTACATACTACATACCACATACAACTTTGAATAAATGAAATATCTTAATTATATATTATTATTATTACTATTAATAACATCAAAGTATAAAAAAAGAAAAGAAAAAAAGAGAAAAGAAAATAAAGAACTTGTTTTTTTTTTTTTTTTATCTTAAAATATTTATTTTTTTTAAATATTGTTACTGTTATTTTTTTTTTATATGTATATATATATATTATATATAATAATAATAGAATTAAAATAAAAAGAATTATTTTTAGTTCTTTTAAACTTCTGTAAACTGTAAAATATTATAAAATAAAGAATAAAAAATAAAAATGAAAAATAATAAAATAAAATAAAAAAAAAAGTAAAGTAAAATATATTTAATATAATATATAATAAAACTTTTAATAAATAATTAATGAGATAAAAAAGAAAAACAAATATTTTTTATAGTACTTATTATAATTAATATATATATATGTGTGTGTGTAAAATAAAAAGATATTTAATATATATTATAAAACTAAAACTAAAATAAAAATAAAAATTACTAATAAAAATGAAAAATATATATATATATTTATATTTATATATATTTATATATAATTACAAAAATTATATAACTATATAAAACAAATAAATAAAATAAATAAAATAAATAAATAAATAATAATTTGTTGATAATAATAATTATATTATATATATATAAAAGAAAAAAAAAATATTTATATCTATATATCTATATACATATATACATATAATATATAAATCTAAGAATTTCAATCTTATATTTTATATCGTTTATATCATTTATATTTATATAATAGTATGTTATTTAAATTAATTTACAAAATATATTATTATAAAGTATATATTTATATATATATTACAAAAATAAATAAAAACTATAAAATAGTATAGTTTTATCCATTTTTTTTTCTTTATCTTTTATATATATATATAATTGTATTATAAATTTATAATGATAATTATTATTTTAATTTCTTTTATATATATATGTATAGGCATTTATTATTATTATTATTCCCATTATTATTCCTATTTATTGTTATTATTATTTTTATTATTACTGTTATTTTGTTAATTAATTAATTGATTAATTTATTTATATATTTATTTATTTATTTATTTATTTATTTATTTATTTATTATTTGTTTTGATTTGATTATTATTCATGATTTATTATTTATCATCTTAAAAATCAGATTCATTAACTTCAAAATCTATGACATTTGGATTTGCAGGATCATAAGAATTGGATTGTACTACTAAATTTTCTTCAGGTTTATTATTTTCAATAACTGGAGGTGGATTAGAACCATCATTGATATAACCATTATTATTCATATTATTATTCATATTATCATTATTTATATTATCATTATTCATATTATCAATAGCATTTATATTAATGTTTTCATTTCTATTTTCACCATCACCTTCATTTATAGGATTTTCATTAATCATATTACCCATATTCATATTCATATTGTTATTATTGTTATTATTATTGTTGTTATTATTGTTGTTGTTATTGTTATTCATACTTTCCATATTATGATAGTAATCACCTTCATCATCATCATCATTAATAGTACGTTCAGATCTTTTACGATTATTAGTAGATTCTGGTGGATTATTGTCGTCTAAAAATTAATATAAAAAGAAAATAAAAAAAAAAAAGTTTTTAAAAATTAATAAATGATATATATTAATATATATTAATATTTTTTAAATATTACTATATATATATATATATAATATTTATAAAAAAAATTTTTCTTTTTTAAATTTTAATATAGAAGATTTTTAAACTTACAATTTGAATAATTATCATAATTATTATCATAATTATTATAATTATTATTATAATCATTATTATAATTATTATTATTGTTATTATAATTATTGTTATTATAGTTATTGTTATTATTATCACGGTCATTATTGTTATCACGTGGTCTACCACAATCTCTACATTTTACTCTGTAATGACTATTAAATTTTATAAAAATAAAAAAAATAAAAAATAAAAATATTATTAATATTAATTAGTAATTATTTAAATTTTTTTTTCTATTATAAATAATAATAATAATAATAATAATATATAACAATATATAATATTATATAATATTATATAATAATATTATTATTATTAAATCACTTTTTTTTTTTTTTAAATATAAATTATATAGTATATATATATAAAAACTTACTAGTTGTCACAACCACAAGTACATATCCAATCATTTTTATTTCTATTACGGTTTCTATAATAACCACCATTATTACCATAATTACCTCTTTTTCTATCTCTTGAATCACGAGAATCTGATCTTTCACGTTTTCTACCATAATTTCTATCACGATTATCATTAAATCTATCATTACGTCGATTATTACCATAACGATTATTATTATTGTTGTTATTATTACCATTACCATATCTATCATTTCTTCTATTATTATCGTTGTTGTTGTTATTATTATAATTTTTATTATCATAATTATTATTTTTACGATTATAATATCTTCCATTATTATTATTATCTCTGTTATATTGACCATTTCTATTATCTCTTCCTCCATTTCTATCAAATCTATCATTATAATTTCTTCCTTCATCATAAGATCTATTTCTACTTCTGCTTCTACTTCTGTTTCTATCCATACTTCTATTTCTGCTTCTACTTCTGTTTCTATTCATATTTCTATTTCTGCTTCTACTTCTGTTTCTATCCATACTTCTATTTCTGCTTCTACTTCTGTTCCTATCCATACTTCTATTTCTACTCAAACTTCTATTTCTACCTCTGTTATTAAGACTTCTACTTCTACTTCTGTTTTGATTTCTGTCTCTGCTTTTACTTCTACTATGACTACGTCTGCCATTATTGTTGTTATTATTATAATTATCATTAAAACTATTTCTTTGATAGTCATCATTTTTATTTCTATTATCATTATTATATCTATCATAATGATCACGATCACGATCACGACTATGGTTATGGTTATGGTCATGGTCATGGTCATGGTCATGGTCACGTTCACGACTACGACTACGACTACGATTATGATCATGATTATGATGATCTCTATCTCTTAAATTATTATTATTATTATTATTATTATTATTATTATCATTTACATAATTATCATTTCTATAAGGATCATTGGTATAATTATCATTGTTATTATTATTATTATTATTATTATAATTATCTCTGGTATAATTTTCATTATTATAATTATCTCTTGAATAATTATCATTTCTATATTTATCATTATCATTTATAATATTTTCTTGATTTTCTTTCATATTATATTCATCTGTATTTTGTATTAAAGTATTATTATTTTCATTACCATTTATATTTGTATTTTCATTAAATTGATTATCTATTTTCTCATTATTATTTTTATTATTATTATTGTTATTGTTGTTGTTGTTATCATAAATTGCAGATGGTTCACGATACATAGCACCCATATCATTTTCATTATTATTTAATATTTCTTTATTTTTATCATTATTTACATTTTCATTATGTTCTTCATTATTTTCAATAGCAACATCATTAGTATTATCATCATTATTATTATTGTTATTAGTATTAGTATTAATATTAGTATTATTAGCATTATCATCCGGTATTCTTGTATTATCTTCCATTTGATTCACATTATTATCTTTTCCTAAATCTTGTTGTCTATATTTATCGGGTGATTGACCATTATTACTATAGGTATCATTATTTTGAGGATAATTATCTCTTTGATAAGTAAAACGATCAACACTATGATTTCTATCATGATATCTTTCATTATTTATATTATTATTATTGTTGTTGTTGTTATTATTATTATAGTCTTCTTTATATTGATTATTATTATTATAATTATTATTATTGTTATTATTGTTATTATTATAATCATTATATCTTTCTCTATCATCATATCGATTATAATTATTTCTTTCATCAAATTGATTATTAATTCTACTTCTACTTCTACTTCTACTTCTATTTCTATTTCTGCTTCTACTTCTACTTCTGTTCTTAGAAAGTGAACGTCTTCCTCTATCATTAAATCTTCTGTCATTACGATCGTTATATCTATTATCTCTATAATTATTCATATTATTACTGTTGTTGTTGTTGTTATTATTGTTATTAGTATTATTTTGATTATTATAACGATCATTATTGTAGCGACCTCTTTCTCTACTATCATTTCTTCTATCTCTATCTCTTGGTAAGCTTCTATTTCTATCCCTATTATGATAATTTCTGTCTTTACTTATACTTCTTGAACGATTCCTTTCCATATAATTATTTTTGTTATAGGAATTTTGATTATCAAATGATCCACCATTATAGTTTCTTTCCCTACTATCATCTCTTCGACTATTTTTACGATCATCTCTACGATCTCCTCTACGATCATTACCATCTTGATAACCATAATTACCTCTGTCAGGACTATCACGACGTTTATCTCTACTAAAGTCTCTATGATAATTATCCCTACTAGGACTTCTTCTATCTTGATTACGGTTATTATTATTATTATTATAATTATCTCTGTTATTATTGAACCTATCTCTATTAAAATCATTTCTATCCCTATTATCATAACGATCACGATCACGATCACGATTACGATCATTATCACGACTTGAATTTCTTCTGTTATCTCTGTTAAAGTTATCTCTGTTATATTCATCTCTATTATTATCATATTCATTTCTATTACGATCTCTTCTATCTCTATTATCTCTGTCTCTATCTCTGTCTCTGCTTCTGTCTCTATCTCTATCTCTGCCTCTGTTAGCATAATTATCACGACTATCTCTTCTATCTCTATCTCTGTCTCTATTATCATAATTATCGCGGCTATTTCTTCTGTCTCGATTATCCCTATTATCTCTATTATCTCTGTTATCTCTGTTATCTCTATTATCTCTGTTATCCCTGTTATCCCTGCTATCTCTATTATCTCTATTGTCTCTATTATCTCTGTCATCTCTATTTCTTTCTCTATTATCATAATTATCACGACTCTCTCTTCTGTCTCTGTCATCTCTATTATTATAATTATCTCGAGCTCGACTATCTCTTCTATCATAATCTCTTCCATGATCTCGATCATTATTATTATTATTATTATTATTTAAATCATTGTTATTATAATAATCTTGACTGCGATGATCTTTTCTGTCATTACTATAATTATCATAATTTTGATTTCTTTCACCTTCATAACTAGATCTTCTATCATTTCTTTCTCTTTCACGAGAATGACTTTTCTCATGAGAATGATAATCATTTCTATTATATCTATCTCTTGAATAGGATCTTGTTCTTTCAGGACTATAACGATTGTTGTTATTATTATTATTATTATTATTATAATTATTATCCTCTCTTCTATCATTATTTTCAGCCTTTTTCATTTCTATTTCATTATAATTCATAGTATTTTGTTTATTATCGATTAATTCATTACCTTTTGGAGATTGATTTGGGGCGTCACCATTAAATTGATTAATACCATTATCATTATTATTATTATTATTGTTGTTATTATTGCTATTGTTGGCTATTTCTATCATTTCATTATTTACTTTATTTTCATATATGAAATTTTCTTTATCACTTCTAATAGTTATATTTGTAAATGAACGATTTTCTGAATAATTATTATTATTATTATCCATTTTATTTTTATAATTATCTGTACTAAATTCATCTTGAGATAAACGATTTAAACTACTATTAACAATACTTATTCCAGGTTGATTGTTATCATTATTTGATGATCCTACAAAATTATGTTCTTGTTTTTGAACATTCATATTATCTTGATTATAGGAATTATTTCTATCAAAAGAATTACTTCTATCATAGGAATTATTTCTTTCATCATAATAACTATTTTTATTTCTTTGATTTCTATTATCATTATTATCATATATTTTATCTCTATCATTATTTTTATTTCTATTATTAGAATAATTATTATTTGGAGTACCTAACCTTGATTTAATATCTCTCTTTTCATTGTTTCTATAACCATAATTATTATTGTTGTTATTATTGTAACTATTTCTTCCTCGGTTTTGATAATTTGATCCTTGATCACGATTGTTATTATTATTTCTGTAAGAATATTGATCTGAATTTTTGTTACGACCTCTTCTATCATAACTATTTCTTCTATCATCTTGATTATTATTATCAAGATATCTTTCCCTTGAACATCTAAAGCATCTCTTTTTATCAGCAAAATTTATATTATTACATTCTGGGCATACCCAATCACCCTTTTTCCTTCTAAATTTTGTTTTATTATTATTCATGTTTTTTTTTTTTTTTTTTTTACAATTAAATCTGTAAAAAATATAAAAACTTATGTATCGTATCCTCTAGTTTGAATTAAATATAAATATATTATAATTGAATGTTAATAATTAAACTTAAAAATAAATATATTTTATATTTTATATTTTATATTTTATATAATAATAATTAATAATTGAAAATCTTATATCCAAAACATAAACTTTTCAATCTTAAAGAATCAAATATAAAAATTAAATAATATTAATAATAAAATAAAATAAAAACATTTTCTTTTCTAATTTTTTAACATATTTAACATTATTTATATCAAATAAAAATTGATCATATTTAGCAATATTATTTTTTCACTATCATTATCATTATTACTGTTGAAATTTATCTCTTCAAGTACTACTCTTTTATTATTATTATCATTATTATCATTATTATTATTATTTTGATTATTATGCTTCTATTATTTCCTTAATTTTCCCTCTCTCAATTTAATTATATAAAAATATAAAACATTTTATCAAATTCCAATTAATACCACATTTATTTTTTATATAACTCTTTTTTTTTTATATTAGTTTTTTTTTTTTTTTTTAGAAAAAAAAATAAAAAAAAAAAACAAATATCTTGTTGTAATGGTTGTTACTTTTCATACTCTCATGTTATCATTTATTTCCCTTTTAACATAATTTGATTACTTATTTATAATCAAGATAATTATTTATGTTTTTCTTTCGTGTTGATCTTTTAACTTTATCATTTTTTTTTTATTTCTTCACATTAATTATTATTATTTTTATTATTAACAAAAAATATATATTTATAGTTTTTTTTTCTCCTCTTTTTTATAAACAATAATAAATAAATAAATATCGAATTACTTTTCTTATTTATACTATGAATATCGTTTAACTTAATGCACCACTTTTGTAGGAATAATATATCATTTAATTTAACTTTTTTCAAAGATAATTAAATTTCAAAGCAGAAAAAAAAAAGATAGCCAAAAAGTTTTTTCTTTTTTTTTTTTTTTTTTTTTACTTTTCTCCCTTTTTTTTTTTTTTTTTTTCTTCTTCTTCTTCTTCTTCTTCTCTTTAGAAAATACTTTTATATTGTTTTTTGTTATTTAATCCTTATTTTATATATATAATATAGTATATTCAAATCTATATTGCTGATTAATTCTCCTCAAAAAAAAAAAAAAAAAAAAAAAAAAGATATATAAGAAAAAAATAAAAAAAAAACTTTTTTTTCTTTGTTTTATCAATTATCTCTTATTAAAAATTTAAGTTTTATTATACTTTGTGCTTTTTGTTTTAGTTATATAATAATAATAATAACAATATAATATACAATAGTTAAATTATATTATAAAATATTATTATATACACTAACCACTTTTAATGTTATTAAAATAAAAAATAAAAATAAAAATAAAAATAAATAAAAATTTTTTATTTTCTTTTCTTTATACTATATTAATTTAATAATTTAATAATTTAATAATTTCATAATTTCATAATTTATTTAATATATACACAATAAAAAAAAAAATTTTTTTTATTACTTTTTTATTATGTTTTTTTTTTTTTTTATTACTTTTTTTTTATTTTTTACCAATAATTTTTTATGATGTTAAATTTTTTTATTCTTTTTGATTTTTCCCTTTTAAAAAAAAAGAATAAAAAAATTTAATAATAAATAAAAGGAAATCAGTTTTTTTTTAGAGTTTGTTATACGAAAAAAATTAAATATTAAATATTAAATAAAAATAATATAATATAATATAATATAATATAATATATATAAAATTTATTATTTATATATAAAAGTATAAATTAAAAAATTATTACACAATTAATAGGAATATTTTTTAATATTTAAATACTTAAATATTTAATATTCAATATTTAATTTAATATGGATTAACTAAAATATAAACAGTAATATATAATAAATACTAAAATTTATTTTATAATATAATAAATAATATATAATATATAATATATAATATATTAAATAAAAAAAAAAAAAAAAAAAGGAAGTTTGAGAATTAATGAATAATAAAATTTGTGTAAAACAAATTTTAATTTAATTAGTGGTAAAGTAATACAAAAAAAATTGTGGAAAAGAAAGAAAAAAAATGAAAATGAAAATGAAAATTAAAACAAAGTAAAAAAAAAAAAAAGAACATTAAATAACATAATTAAATAATGATTGATTTTGGCAAAATAAAAGCAAAGAGAAAAAAAAAATAAAGATAAAAATAAATAATAATAAATAATACATAATAGTAATAGTAAATAATAATTAAAAAAAGGAAAAAAAATTATTATTTATTATTTATTATTATTTATTTATTATTCATTATTCATTATTCATTATTCATTATTCATTATTCATTATTATTGTTAACTCTCTTAATTCAATAATGAGTGTTACTTTTCATTCACAGACTAAACTTGTTGATGGTTAACCCTGAAATTATTATAATTTCAGTGTAGGGAGGTATTATTCAGATTTCACTTCCCTCTCTAAATGGTAAAATAATAATATAAAAACAAAGAAGTAACCATCTGAAATTAAAGATTAGTATGGTTGTCCACTAAAACTCTACCTTGGGTAATCGTCATCATTTCTAATAAAAAAAAAAAAAAAAAGAAAATTTTCGAAGGCCCTTGTGGCTGAAATAATATTGAGATTCGAGATTATTATTATTATTATTATTATTATTATTATTATTATTATTATTATGTGTTAATTGATTCAAAACATCAAACACTCTTGGTCTTGAAAGGGTTGGATTTATACTGTTCAAATAACAACTCCAAAAAAAAAAAAAAAACAGCATATTACTAGTACTAGTACTGTTTTTATGTTTTTTGTTAGAAAATTCAACTAACTCTTTAAAAATATGGAACAGGAAGTACCTTTAAACTATTGTAAAAATTGTTCAAATTAATTGCTTCTTGTTCTCCCTTTATCGAAATGTAGTTCTTCTAAAGCTTGAAGTTCCTCCAAAGAGAAATAGATAAATTTTATAGTTGATATATTTTTTATACTCTAAGATAGATAAAGATGTAAAGTATTAATTACATAAGGAGTTTTTCCTTATTTTATTTGCAAAAGTAATGAAAAAAAGTCATTAATGGAATCTAGTGAATTCCATCTAATTAGAAAGAGGAAAGAGCAATCAAAAAAAAAAAAAAAAAAAAATTCCAATATTCAAAAGATTGTTCATCTTGTTGACAACCGGGGCAATAAGAAAAAGTATTTTTTTTTTTTAAAAAAAACTTTTCCACTTTTTAAATTCTATTTTTAAATTATATACATATCTACAACGTAAAATGTATTATCCATTTGATATCTAGATTTAAGATGAGGAATATTCATAACCCAAATATAATAATAAGTTTAGAGTCATAAAACTTTTTTAATTAAAATTCATTGAAAATATTAATAAAAGAAGAATGATTAAAAAAAAAATAAAGTATAATTATAAAATTATATACATAACAATATAATAATATAACATAATAATAATAATAATAATAATGAATAATAAATTAAATATAATTAATAAGTTAATTAATAAATAATAAATAAATAATCATAATAATTATATTATTATTAATTATTTATTATAAATAATAATATAATTCTTCTTTTATTATTTATTTACTTATTTATTTCATTAACTTATTATATTTTTTATATTTTTTTTTATTAATTATTTTTATTTTATTTTATTTATTTTTATTTTATTTTATTTTATTTTTATTTTATTTTATTTTATTTTATTTATTTATTAATTTATATGTATTGTTTTTTTTTTTTCTTTCGATTTACTTAGTTTAAAATTTACTTTAATTTTGTTTTTCGATTTGTTTCGATAATTTACTTACATATATAAAAAAAAAAAAAAAAAACTTGAATTAAATTTTTATTTTATTTTTATTTTTATTTTTATTTTTATTTTGATAAAGATAAATTAATTAATTTTTTTTTTTTTTTTATTTTCATTTTCTTTAACAATCTATCTATTTTTTCGATGTATATATTAATAAACTTAATAATAATAAAAAAAAAAAAAAAAAGGTAAATAGATAATGAAATTTATTTATATTTATTTTGATTTAGCTTTTTCTTAAGCTTGCTTATTATCCATTTTAATTGGAAGGTAATATTCAACTTCCTTCTTTTTATTGTTAAAGAAGATAAGATAAATTAAAATAATGAATGAAATTATAACAACAAATAATATGATTTGAATCTATAAATTGTAGAAAAAAAGAAAAAAAATTAGTAATTTTATTCATTTTTAATTAATATATATTTAAATAATAATAATAATAATATTAAACTTACTTGAGTGTTCTATTATATATTTAGAAAAAAAAAATTAAAAAGAATAAAATAAAATAAATTATTTAAAGATTAGTTATTTTATTAATATCATTAATAGTATATAAAATTTTAATTATTATTAAATAATAAATATATTATTATATTATAAAATAATTTAATTTAATTTAATTTACCTCTTTTAATGCTTCAAAGTATCCTCCCTTCATATTCTTAGCCTTTAATTCTTTGTTCATGGCAGCAGAAAGTGAAATACTAATGTTTTCATCATGTAAATATTTACCACTAACACCCTTTTCGAAATATTTACCAGCCTATTAAAATAAAATGAAAAATAAAATAATATAAATAAAAAATAAAATAAAATAAAATAAAATAAATAAATAATATGTTACATATTAATATAAATAATATAAATAATATAAAAAAAAAAAATAAATAAATAAATAAATTTTATAAATTATAACATTAACATAATAATATAATATATATAATTATATTAATTTATATTATTATAAAATATAATAATAATAATATTTATAATAAAATAAAAAAATTAAAAAAAAATTATATATATATATATATTATATTATATTTATATTAATAATAATAATAATAATAATAATATTTACACTTGGGTTGAGAATAAGAACACGTGGTAATTCAGCAATATTAATACCAAAAGTACTTTGAATATATTTTGGGAATTTAGAACCATCAAGCCAAACAAAATCGGCATGAATATAATCTTCAGATTCACGTAAGTTTGGATTAACTTCATGTTGAGCATTCCAAGCACGAGAAGCAGTTCTTACATTATCATAAATAATAGATTTGGTATCACTAGTTGGGAAGATAGCCATAACAACAAAGTTTTCACTGTTTAAGTATTTTTCACTATTTAATGGAGTAATTTCAATAACAAATGGATACATATACTTTTCAATCCATGGTTTAAGTTCTTCAGCAGTGTATTCATTTTCAAACTTATAGAAACCTCTACCGAAATCACGAGATACAACAATACCACTAGAACCAGCTTCAATATTAAATGAAGTCATTAATTCTTCATCTGGAGTTAAATAAACCTTAGCAGATGAAATATTAAGTTCTTGGACAACATTAATAAAAAGTTTCTATTATTTTTATTTTTTTTATTTTATTTAAAAAAAAATTTATATATTTATTAATTATCAAATATTTATATATATATATATATATTTAAAATATTTTTATAATAGTTAATAATTGTATGTATAAATAATAATATAAAAATAATAAGAATATAATATAATATAATATAATATAATATAATATAATATAATATAATATAATATAATATAATAATTAAAAATATTTTTATTCAACTTACTAATTCATCAATATTTGGATTAGCATAATCATAATAAAAAAAGAATACAACTTCATTGTTTTTCATACTTTCTCTGATAGTATCAGCCTTAGCAACAGAAATACTAGAGCTGTTTATAAAAGGAAAATTATATATTTAAAATAATAAAATATTATTAATTAATAAAATTTATAATAAATATTTATAAAAAAAAAATTAATAATTTGATATTAAATATTTATTATATATATATATTAAATATTTATTATTATTATTTTAATTAATTAAAAAAAAAATGTATATATTGTAAAATTATTTATTTTTATTTACCTAATATAACCTTCAACGAATTTTTCTAAATTATCTATTCCTCTAATACCCTTGAAATCATTAACTTCATATTTATCGATACTATAGTGAACATGGATATATATATTTATAATGAAAAAAAAAAAAAAGAAAAGAAAAAATTAATTTATATTTTAATTATTTGAATTATTTATATAAAATAAATTTTATATTTATATATATATATTTACACTTTTAAAGTTGGATAACCAGTAACTCCATATTTTCTACAAATGTCTAAATTATTTATATAATAATAATTTATTTATTTTATTATTTAATTTAAATTATTGAATTTAAATGACAGTATTTTTTATTTACATTAAATTATATCATTAAAAAAAAAAAATTTACCTTCATAAGTGGTACAATCAACTTTACCAATATTCATCTTGTTCTTCATTTTAACAGCAAATTCTTCCCAAGTTGGACCGAACTTTATTATAAAAATAAATTTTTTTTTATATTGATATGGGATATAATTAATATAAAATAAAATATAATAAAAAAAAGAAAATACAATTTATTTATTATAAAATGTAAAAATAATTATAATTATAATTACCTTTCTACAATGACCACACCATGGAGCATGGAACATCTAAAGTTAAATTAGTATTATAGTATTATATACATATACATATAAATATACATATAAATATAAATATATAATTTTTTTTCTATCTTATTATAAAATATTATAAGAATATAAATATATATATATAAATTTACAATAAACCAAGTGCTTTCATCAATAGCCTAAATTTTAAAAATATATACATATATATATAGAAAATGAAAAAAATAATCATTAATATAATTTTTTTATTTAATTATTATTATTATTAGATTTATAGTAAAAAAAATTAATATAATATAATATAATATAATATAATATAATATAATATAATAATTATATATATAATCAAAGAATTTTATTAATTAAACTTACTGGTTGGAAGGTTTCATTATTTAAGTGAACAACTTTTCCTTCTGGATTAACATTCTTTGGTTTTTCACTGATTTCTAATGGAACAAGTTGAGCAAGATCAGAGGTAAGCTTTTCTTCAGAAAGTCTCTTATAACCATACTTTTTATTTTCTTCATAGTATATTTCAATATTCTTTTCAGCAAATTTCATTAATTGTTCTGGAGATCTATCATTAGCTTCAGCTTTTCTTTCACCATTGTTAAATCTTTTTTAATTTTTAATACAATATTTAAATAAATAAATAAAAAAGGGGGGAAATTAATAAATAATCTTTCTTTTATCTTTTTCTCTTTTTTTTTTAATTAAAATTAAATATTAATATTATATTTATACTTACAAGTAGATAGTTGGATAACCTCTTAATTGTTGGTCTCTACAAATATCTATTAAATTTTATTTATTCATTAAAATTATATTAACATATATTTCTTTTAAGTATTTTTTTTTAACTATCTATTTATCTATTTATTTATTAATTTATTTATTAACAGTATCCACTATAGTTTATTAATATATTTATCTATCTATTTATCTATCTATCTATTTACTTTATTTATTTATTTATTATTCATACAACTATTTTATTATGTATTATGTATCATATATTACTATATTTTATTTTGTTTATTAATTATAAAAGTTACTCAACTTTATAATTATTATATTTATAATATATAATATTAATTTTATATATATTACCTTCACTTTCGGTACATTCAACTTTAGCAATATGGAAATCATATTTAGCTTCTAATTCTTTTTCTTCAGCTTCAGTTTGGAATTTGTACCAATCTGGAGTTAAACTATTATATAAATTATTATAAAAATATTATAAAAATGTAATAAAAATTTTTTTTAAAAAAAAAAGTTATTAAATATTATAAAACCTAATTTTATTTTTATTATTTAAATAAAAAAAATAACCATATTAAAAAAAGTATAGTATATATATATGTGTGTGTGTATTTATTATTTATTCTTATATATAATAAACAATAAATACACACACATTATATATATATATAAAAAATAGAACATATTAATATAAATAAATAAAATAATATTAAATATTTACTGTCTACAATGTGGACACCAAGTAGCACCGAAGAAAACCATCCAAATACCATTACTAATTGAAGTTTGGAAATTATCTTCATTTAAAAAGAATAATTTCTTATTAGCTTCTTCATATTCATCATCTTGAGCAAGTATACCACTGATTAAGCAAATAAATGCTATCAATATTTTAAATGTTTTATTAAATTTTCCCATGATTACAATATTTATTGTTTATTATTTATCAAAGTGTCTTATTTATTTATATTTTTTTTTTCCTATTATTTTCGGCTAATTTTCGAAATAATTTGTTCGAAAAATATTTAAATATAAATACAGAATTTTTTTATTTTCGAAAAAATAAAAAATAAAAAAAAAAATAAATAATTAATATTTATAAATGATAATGATAATAATAATAATATATAAAAATCTATATATATATTAATATATTCCTTGTTATTGATAAAAAAATATATATGTTTACTAAATACATAATAAATAGTTTTTTATTTTTAATTCTTAAATCAAAATATAAAAAATAAAAATATAATTGTAATTAAAATTAAATAATAATATTTAACACTCTTTTTTTTTTTCTAATAAAAAAAAGAATAATAATAATTTGGTTATGTTTATTTTAAGAAAGAAAGAAATATATCTATAAAATAAAAAATATATATGTTTTACTAGTTGTATTAAAGATAAATTACTTTAATATGTTAAGGAAAAATATAATATCACCGGGATAATTATTTATTTGAATTATAAAAAAAAAAAAAGAAAAAAGAAAAAAGAAAACAATAATGATAAAAGAATAACACAAATTTAAATACAAAAAGAACAAAAATAGAAATTAACAAAATACTAATTATATAATAATTATATAATAATAATAATAATAATAATAATAATAATTATTATATAATAAATAATAAATAATAATAATTTATTTTATATTAATATTAATATTATTATTATGATTATTATGATTATTATTTTGTAAAAATAATTGATTATAATAATAATAATAATAATAATAATAATAATAATAAAAAATTAATAATTAATAAACTTTGTATCTTTAATATTTCATTATAAAATAATATATATATTAATATATGATATTATATATTGTAATGGAAAATATTATATTAAAAATCATTTTAATTTTTTTTTTTACAACTAAATCACTGATTTATTATTTTATAAATATAAAAAGAATAAATAATAATAAAAATAACATTAAATAATATAATATTAAATATTAAATAATAATAGAATAGTAATAATTAATAATAAGTATATATTATATATTATTTATTATTTATTTATTATTTATTATATATTTTATTACTTATTTACTTATTACTTTTATTTCATAAACATTTTTTTATTAATAAATTAAATTTATGCTTTTTTCATCTTTTTTTTTATATTTTTTATATTATTTATGATCATTACATTTTAATGGTTACGTATTGTAATGTAATTCGTAAATTAATTAATCTTTAATATATTTTATTATTTAATATACCTTAATATATAAATAAATATATTAATAACAATGATTAATTAATATTTAATTTATTTTATTAATTTATTTTATTTATTTAATTATATATTTATATATTCATTTATTTAATTATTTATTTAATTATTTATTTATTTATTTATTTATTTATTTATTTATTTATTTATTTATTTATTTATTTATTTATTTATTTATTTATTTATTTATTTATTTATTTATTTATTTATTTATTTATTTATTTATTTATTTATTTAAAAAGAATAAAAAAAAAATACATTATGTAGTATGTTACATATTGGTTAAAAAAGTTTTATATAGTGAAAATTTTCTAACCTGATTCTTAATAAGCTTAACTATCATATAATTTAAAAGATTTATTTAAAGTATATTTTAAAAGCATATAAAATTATTATTTATATAATATAATATTATTTAATTAATCTATGTCATTATGATAATACATACAACATAATACATAAACATGTATTTATCATATTATGAATATTATTAAATATATGATATTTTTATCTTATTATGAATATTTTTTTTTTTTTTTGAAACATATTAAAAAAAAAGAAGTAATTAATGAAATTTAATTCATATTCATTTATATAAATTAATAAATTTTCAGTGTAAGTTTATAAAGTTGAAACTTTAACATGTTTAAAAAAATAATGACTAAATAATACTAATGATGATGATATGATGATAATTACATTTATATTATTATCATTATCTTATAAAGAAAAAAAAAAAAAAACTTATTAATAATAAACAATTATATTATTACTATTTTAATTGTATATAAAACAGTAGTAGTATAAAAAAAATTACTAGTATTTATATATAATCATCAAATTTTTAAATAAAAATATTATTAAGATAAAACAACAAATAATGTGAAAAAAAAAATAATTATCTTTTAAATATGAAATATAAATTAAAATAAATTTTCATTAAAGAATTATAGACATAATAAAATATAATATAATTATAATAATAAAATATAATTATTATTATGATTTTCATAATAATTATAACTAATTATTATTATTATATGAATTCTAGAAAAAGCACTTTTAAAAATATTATACCTACAATATGTTTAAAAAAAAATGAAAATGAAAAAGAAAAAAATATTTTCATTATTAATATATGAAACAAAAAAAAAGATTTTAATTAAAAAAAATTGAAAAAATAAAAAAACTTTAAAAATATAATTTACAGGAAAAATAAGATTAAAAATTAAAATTAAAATTAAAATTAAAATTAAAAAAAAAAAATTAGTATAAATTATTTTATAATATAAATTAGTTATAAATTATCTGTTAATAATATTATTTTTTTTTTTTTTTTGTTTTAGATATTTAATTCTATATATTTATTTGATTTTTTTTTTAAATAAAATAAAATAAAATAAAAAAGAATATATAAACAACGTTCCTAAATGTAAAAACACTTTAATTCATTTTTATATTTTATATTTCATAAATAATAAAGTTATTTAATAAATTAAAAAATAAAAAAAAATTAATAAAAAAATTTATATTATTAATTATTTTATATATATATATATATTCTTTTAATTATTATTAAAAACTCTTTTTTTTTATAATCATTATTTATTTTATCCTATTATTAAAAAAAAAAGTTTTTATTATTTGAATTATAAAGAATCTATATAAAGATACATAAAATAAAAATAATATAAAAAAAAATAAAAAAAAATTTTATTTATATATACATATTAAGGATGCGTTATTCATTCCTTTTCAATTTATTAGTTTCATCATTTGTTCTTTATAAAAAAGCTAGTGCTTTAACACCAAGCGAATGTTTACAAAAATTATCAACAGTTAGTGAGAAAAATAATGTATTTACAGGAAGTGATAATGTTTACTGTGCATATTTAGATAATGATACTATTAAGAAAGCTACCTTCAACATTAAAGTATGATATTTAAATTAATAATAAAAAAAATATAAAAAAAGTAAAAGAAAAAAGAAAATTCTGGTATCATAAAAAAAAGAAAACTATAATAATAATAATAATAATAATAATAATAATAATAATCATAATCATAATGAATAAAAATCGCGTTAAAAAAAAATAGATAATATATAATACCAATAAAAAAAAAACTTTTTTTTTCATATATATTTTATTACTTTTGTTCTATATTATATTTCATTTATATAAAAAATAATAATAATACTAATAATAATATTTAAAATACATATTTATTTTTTTTTCTTTTTTTTTATAACTATTATTATCTATTTATAATATTATTATATATTTCTTTTTTTTTTCTATAATATAAAAATGAATTATTAAATTCATATACTATATTTTATCTATCTACATTATTTCTATGCACTTTTATATATATTAAAAATTTATAATACACAGAACACAAAAATAGAAGATTGGGATATTACTATAGGAAATTGGGAAAATAATAATATGATTGTAGATAATGATAAAAAATTATCAATAGTTGAAAAAGATGATGTAAATAAATATAATTCTCTAATTCTATAATAAAAAAAAAAAAAAAAAAAAGACTATAAAATAATTTTTATTGATAATATATATATTAAATAGAAATATATAATAAAAAAAAACAATATTATATATAAATTATTCATAATTTTTAATATTTATATCAAATATTAATTTATACTTTTATTATGTATAATATAACATATTTTAATAACAAATACATATATATATAAAACGTATTATCATGTTATATAAAATAAATAAATAATTAATTAATTATAATATGATGATAATAAAAAGAAAATTACAATGTCAATATCAAATTCAGATACAAATGCTATTGTATGGATTTTAGATGATAATAAATCTGGTAAAATTACTAATGTTGAACTTACAGGAGTATATATCATATCAAATTAATATCTATAATTAATAAATATATATATTTATACTAAAAAAAGGATGAAAAAAATAAAAAAAAAATTAATAAAACATATTTATTAATTTATTATTATTATTATTATTATTATTTACTTTTATTATCATATCATTATTATTTTAAATATTATAAATTATTACACAAAAAAAAAAAAAAAACATAAATATAATAAATACTATATTAATAAAATAAAAGACTTTTGTTAAAAGAAGTTTAGTTCGTAGAGAAGTAAGATATGAAGCTTTTCAAGGTAATGAATTTTTATGGAGAGATATTTCCTGGGATAATTCTAATGAAAAAATAATTGGTAGTAATCTTATTAATGTTAATAACACTGTTTACTTCGATTCCCTTACTCTTTTATTTAATAAAGAAAAAACTGGTGAAAACTATTTCACTGGCTCTTATAAAATCTTATTTAACATGCAAGTATGTAATAATTTAATGTTTTTTTTTTTTTTTTTATTTATTTATTAGTTAATTAATTAATTTATTCAGGAATTATTAAAATTTGTTATAATATTCAAATAATAATTTTTTTTTTTTTTTAATTTTATAAATGTTATAATAATTATTTATATAAATATATAATATCCATTCTATTAAAATAATAATAATAATAATAATAATAATATATTAATAAAACAAAATAAAATAAAACAATATATATATAACTGATGATAATAATAAAAAGAGTGATTCTTCTAAATGGATGGTATATGCAGGAGTATATAACCATGAAACCCATGAAGTTACTATTTGTGATGAATGGTATATTGGTGATATTAATGATGAAATTGTTATGGTAATTTGAGATTTGATTTAATATATATTAAATTGTAAATTATATAATTTTTATTGTTATTTTTGATTCTTTTTTTTTTTTTTTTTTTTTTTTCATTTTAAAGGAATAAAAATTTTTTAACATATTTTATACATTTATATTTTTATTTATACATATATCTAACATTTAAAAAAAAAAATTTATATAAAAAAAATCAATTTATAATAAAAAAAAGGGTTCCTATTTCCCTATTGTATTACAAAAAACAGATAGTGTTTGTAATAATAATGTTATTTGGTGGCAAAATATTAAGAATGAACAAAATTCATCTCAAAGAATTTGGCTAAAAGATATTGCAGTTGTCCAATCTGAATAAATAAATAAATAAACAAAAACAATAATAACAATAATAACAAAAAAGAAAAAGTAATAATAATAATTATAATAGTATAACAAAAATATAAGCAAATATTTTTAATTTAATACAAAAAAAAAAAAAAAAAAAAAAAAAAAAATTGATAATAATAATATTAATAAATATTATTGTATATGTATAATAATCTATAAAATAAAAAAAAAAATTAAATTTTAATATTTAATAAAATTTAAAGATATATAATATTTATATTTTGTTACCAAGCCAAGTCTTTATTATAATTAATTTAAAAAAAAAAAAAAGGACAAATGAAAGGAAAATATATAATATATATTTTATTTTTTTTATTTTTATATTTATTTTTTTTATTTTTTTTTTTTATTTATTTATTTTTTTTATTTTTATTATTACATGAAAAGTAAAAAATTTTAAATGGAATGAAATAAAGAAAAAGAATTAAATAATTAATAAATAGAATTTTTTATTTTTTTTAATATATAAATTTAAAATTAATGATATTTATTTATTTATTAATTTATATTATTTCTATTATTATTATTTTATTATTATTATTATCCCTTTATTATCTCATTTCATTTTTTCTTCTTGTTTTTATGTATTGTGTATATAAATTTTTTTTTTTATAATTATTATTACTATAATTGCTTTTTTATTATTAATTATTTATATATATATATATTTTTAAAATTTTTTTTTTTTTTTATGTTTCTAGAATTTTTTTTTATAAGTATTTTTATTTTTATTTTTATTTTTTTTGTATTTGTTGTAAGATATATAAAAAAAAAATGAAATATTTTTTTTTCCTTTTTTAATTTATTCAGCCTTATAATGTTCAATAAAGTCTGGCTTCTTAACAACAAATTCTCTTGAAATAAACTTCAATATTTCATCTATTATAATAACAGGGAAACTAATAGCTAATACACCTAACCATTCTTCAAGGTTTAATGGTACAATAACAAAGATTTTCTAATAAAATAAATTAATTATTAAAAAAATTAAATAAATTTAAAAAAAGAGAGAGAGAGAAAAAAAGAAAAAAAAAATTAATATATATTATTAAATTTATTAAATTATAGATATCAAATTTTTACTAAAAATATTTGATTTTTTCTATAATATTATATATTAATTTTAATTTTAATGATAATAATAATAATTAATAATAAAAACTTACAGATAAGAATGGAATATATAAGATACAGAAGTGAAGTACAACACTTAATAAAACAGCTCCACAAAGAGTTGGGTTTGTCCAAATTGGTAAAGTTAATAAGGATTCATTTTCACTTAAACTGTTAAATGAATTTAACATTTCAATGATAACTAATACACTTAAACTTATAGTAGTAGCATGTTGAGACATAACATTTGAGAACATTTCACATCCAATTTCTGGGAATAATGAAGGACATTTGTGGAAATGAGTCTTTATATATATATATAATTAGAAAAAAAAATATTTAATAATAAAAATTATTAATAAGAATTAATAATAAATAAATAATTATAAATTTAATATATAAATTTAATAATAAAAATTAATAATTAAAATAAAAAAAAAAAAACTTACTAATTGATGATAGGAAATCTTTGGACCTTGAGAATAGAACATGAACCACCAAGCATAACCAAATACAGTAGCAAAACCAACATAAAGACCAATAATAACATATCTAACATATAACCATGGAGTAACTAATGGTTCCTTACTGTTACGTGGTGGTACTTTCATAATAGCATGATCTGGTTTATTGAAACCAAGAGCAGTAGCTGGAAGACCATCAGTAACTAAGTTAACCCATAAAAGTTGAACTGGAATTAAAGCTTCTGGCATACCAAGTAAAACAGTTAAGAAAATACTAAAAAAAAAAAAATTTTAATAATTAATAATTAATATAATTTTATTTAATCTTTTATAATTTTCTTATAATTTTTTATAAAAAAATTTTTTTTTAAAATTTTTAAATATTTAAATGGATATATTATGAAATTAAATTATAATATTTCCCCCTTACCTAACTACTTCACCAATATTAGAAGAAATAAGATAACGAATGAATTGTTTAGTATTATTATATATGGAACGACCTTCTTCAACAGCCTTAACAATAGTTGCAAAGTTATCATCAGCTAAAACCATATCACTAGCAAGTTTGGCAACATCAGTACCACTACCCATAGAAACACCAATATCAGCCTTCTTTAAAGCTGGAGCATCATTAACACCATCACCAGTCTATAATAACAATAAATTAAAAAAAAAATCATAATAATCATAATATTATAATAATCATAACAATAATAATAATAATAATAAAATTAAATTGTTATCAATATATTAATTCAATTATTAAATATAATTATAATAAAATAAGATTTTTAAAATATATATATATATTTAATATTTATTAATTAATTATTTTATTTTTGAATAATTAAATTACCATAGCGACAATGAAACCTTCTCCCTTTAATAAATCAACTAATTGTTGTTTATGTAATGGTTCGACTCTACTGAATAAATTGGCAGATAAAACAGCCTTCTTCTTTTCCTTTTCATTCATTTCATCAAATTCACGACCAGTGTATGATTTTTTAGAAATATCTTCATTGGAATCAAAAATACCAATTTGTTTACAAATAGATTCAGCAGTTTTCTAATAATATAACAATTTACGAAAAATAGGCATAAAAGAAAAAATAAAAATAAAAATAAAAATAAAAATAAAAATAAAAATAAAAATATAAAAAATATAAAAAATAAAAATAAAAATATAAAAAATATAAAAAATATAAAAAATATAAAAAAATATAAAATATAAAATATAAAAAATATATAATTAATTAAAATTATTAAAATTATTAATATGAAAATATAATAAAAAATTTTTAAATATTTAAATTAATTTTTTGTTTTTATACCTTATTATCACCAGTAATAACAATAACTCTAATACCAGCTTCCTTACACTTTTTAATACTATCTAATACTTCCTTACGTGGTGGATCCATCATACCAGTAAGACCAAGGAAAGTCATATTAGACTTTTAAAATTATAATATTATATATAATAATAATAAAAGAAAATGTATTTTTATATATTAAATATATATTTAAAATTATATAAAATTAATATATAAAATTAATTAGTAAAAATTTAAAAAAAAAAAAAAGAAAGAAAGAAAAAAATGAAAAAATTTTTATAAATATATATATATATATATATAATTCTTTTGGATATAATAATTACTTCATAGGATGAGAAATCTTTAGTATCAATTTTAGCTTGTGGATTAAGGTTAGAGTCTTTAACAACAGCAAAGGCAAGAATTCTTAAACCATCTTCAGCCCATTCATTTATCTTTTTAGTAATAAGTGATTTAGTCTTTGAATCAAGATTAACAATACCAGATTGTTCAGTGTAGACAGAAGTACATCTTTCTAAAATTTGTTCTGGGGCACCCTTAACATATAAAGTATTAGTACCACCACTCTTTGGTTTGACAAGAACAGACATTGATTTTCTGTCACGACTGAATTCTAAGGTCATTAACTATAATTATAATAATATCAATAATATTAATATTAATAATAATATTTATTATTTATTATTTAATGTTTAATGTATTTCACATTAATAATTTTAAGTTTAAGAAAAAAAAAAAAAAAGAGGTACAATATAATAAATTATATATAACAATAATAATAATAAATAATAATAAATAATAATAAATAATAATAAATAAATAATTAAAAGAATAAATAAATATTTTTATAATAATAGAATAATAAAATACCTTTTCATATTGACTACTAATATAATCATTAATATAAGAACAACTTTGAGTCTTTTCTTCAACAGTAGATAAAGTATTCTTATTAAGATTACGATTAATATCATTATTATCAGTTCCTAATTTTTCGACTAAAACAGTTAAAGCAGCTTCAGTTGGTTCACCTACATTACTAAATGAATCATGTTCCTATATTTAAATAAAATAAGCAATAATAATAATAATAATAATATACCAATATATTTAAATAAAATAAACAATAATAATATTATTAGTATATCAATATATTTATAAATATGTTTAAAAATAAGTATATATATATATATATATTTTTTTTTTAAAAAAAATAGGTATTATAAATAAAAATAAATATTGTAAATATTTTAAATAATATATATATATATAATTATCATTATAGATAATTTATTTTAATTTAATATTAAAATGAAAAATTTAAATATATATATATTTAAATATTTAAATATTATTAATTAAAAAAAAAATTATTTATATTTATATTTATATTTATATTTATTTTTTTATATATAAAACTTACAGGATGATAAACAATCTTAGCTTCATTACATAATGAGGCAACATTAGAAAGTTCCTTAAGAACAGCACTATATTTAACTGGAGTATCTTGATGAGTACCATTCTTTTTAATTTCACCTCTTGGACAATAAGTAGAACCTTCAACGTAATATTCATCAGCCTTACCATTTTCATTATTAACAGTAAAGATCTTCTTAACACTCATTTGATTAGTAGTTAAAGTACCAGTCTTATCAGAACAAATAACAGAAGTACAACCTAAAGTTTCAACACTGTTCAAACGACGAACAATAGCACCTTCAGCAGCCATCTTCTTTGTACCTAATGAAAGACAAGTAGTAATAACAGCAGATAAACCTTCTGGAATAGCAGCAACAGCTAAAGCGACAGCAATCTTAAAGTAATAAACAGCACCTCTTAACCAATTTCCGTGGAAAGATGGATCAGTGAAATGATTAATATTAATTAACCAAACTAAAATACAAATAATAGTAATAATCTTAGCAAGTTGATCACCAAAGTCATCTAATTGTTTCTTTAATGGTGTTTTTTCGGAAATTTGACTAGTAATATTTTGATGAATATCACCAATTGCAGTGCTAGAACCAGTTTTTACAACAATAGCATAACCTTTACCAACAACTACAGTAGTACCAGAGAAAAGAATATTAGTTTGATCTTGTTTAATAGCCTTAACATCCTTAACAACATCAATATCCTTTGATACAGCAATACTTTCACCAGTAAGAATAGATTGATCAACCTTAAATGAAGATGAAACAATTTCAACTAAACGACAATCAGCTGGAACCTTATCACCAGAAGCTAAAGAAACGATATCACCTGGAACAAGATCTTCAGCTGAAATTTTTGAAACAACACCATTACGAATAACTTTAGCTTCATCTGGAGTATATTCTTTTAAAGCCTATTTTTTAAAAAAAAATATATATATATATTATGTAATAAATATTAAATATACCGTAAATTTTAATAAAACGTATAAAAAAATTATTAAGAAAAAAAAATATAAAATATAAGAAAAAATTATAAAATATAAAAAATTATAGGTTAAAGTAAAAATAATAAAATAAATAATATAATATATATATTTTTTAAAATAAAAAATGATAAATATAAAATAAATAATATATATTTATATTTTATAATAAAAAATATAAAACAATATAAAACATATTATAATATTTAAAATAAATATTTAAATAATAATGTAAAAAATATATATATATATATTTATAATAAATAAATTCATTAATAAAAAATAAATAGATATATACTTCAATAGCTTTTTCAGCATTTGATTCTTGAACGACACCAACAATGGCGTTGGCAATTAAAATTAATAAAATAACTAAAGGTTCTACATAAGCAGTTAATTTATCTTCTTCAGATTCTTCAAAAAAGGCTAAAACAAAAGAAATAATAGCAGCAAATAATAAAATGATAACTAATTGATCCTTAAATTGTTCAATAATAAGTTCTAAAAGTGAAGTTTCTGGATCGCTTGGTAATTCTTTTTGAATTAATAAATTTTAATATAGAATAAAAAAAAATAATATTTATTAATAAATGAATTCCTTTTTTATTTTATTTTTTTTATTTTTTTATTTATTTCATATTTCATATTAAATGTCATATTAAATGTTTAAATTAATTTCTAAATTATTCAACTTATTATTTTATTAATAAATAATAAAAATAAATTGTTATAAGAAATATGAAATATAATAAAAAAAAAAAAATTTGGAATTCTCTTATAGAATTTCAACAATATCAAAACAAATAATAAAATAAATATTTCCTAAAATATACCATTTTTTCCATATTTTTTTGAAGCTTCTTCAACTTGTTTAGTGTTTAAACCATCTTTAATTGTAACATTAAAATGTTTCAAAACTTCATCAGAAGTTTTAGCAAAACTATTATCCATATTATTATAATAACTTTATTATATTATCATGTTTTTATTATTAAAAAAGAAATATAAAAATTAAAATAAATTATTATTATTATTATTGTTTTTTAAAATTTTATAGTATACTAATTTCAATAACAAAATTTATATATTTTTTACTTTAAAATTCAAATATATATATAAATAAAAATAAATTACTTACAATTTCTTTAAAAAAAAAAAGTTTTTTTGTTTCCTGTTTGTTTAATAATTTGTTTTATTCTATTTCAATTATTTAAATATAAAATATCTTTCTATAACAAAATTATTTTTCAATTTTTTTTTTTATTTATTTTAATTATTTTCTTTTTTCTTATTGAATATTTATTTTTATTTTTTCTTCTTTCAAATAAATAATTTCTAATAATTTACTTTAAAGTAGTATAAATAAAATTGTTCTATAAAAAATTTAAAAAAATAAAATAAAATAAATACTATTTATATAAGGTTAAATTATTTTCTAAAATATAAATAGTGAAATAAATAAAATAGAAAGAGAAAAAAAAATAATAGAATATCTATAAATACAATAAATAGCGTTTTGGTATAATTTTTTTTGAAAGTTACAAACAACTTTTTTTTTTAATTTTGTTTTATATAAATAAATTTTTTAAATTATTTATTGAATAATTAAAAAAAAAATATTTTATTTCTTTTTTTAATTAATTCTAATAATAATTTAAATAATAATAGAATCTTTTTCTTTTTTTTTTTTTTTTTTTTTTTTTTGATTATTTATGTGCAATCCAACTTTTGTGTGTGTAAAAAAAAAAAAAAATAGAATATAGAAGAAAATAATTCATTTATATACAATTTTTGATTTCATTTATTTATTTATTTATTTATTTATTTATTTATTTATTTATTTATTTATTTATTTATTTATTTATTTATTTATTTATTTATTTATTTATTTATTTATTTATTTATTTATTTATTTATTTATTTATTTATTTATTTATTTATTTATTTATTTATTTATTTATTTATTTATTTATTTATTTATTTATTTATTTATTTATTTACTTATTTACTTATTTATTTACTTATTTACTTATTTACTTATTTATTTACTTATTTATTCATTTATTTATTAATTTATTTATTTATTCATTCATTCATTTACTTAATTAATTATTTTTTTTAATATAAAAAATTATTAATAATAAAATTATAACAAAAATTGTAGAAAAATAAAAAATGATTTTGATTTATATTTATTTATATAATAATTTATATTGTAATATATTATGATTATATATTACAATATATTACATAATATATAAAAATGATATTATTATGTCATAATTTAAAATTACAGAATAATGAAAAATAAAAAAATAAAAAAAAAACATAATCATAATTTATTATCAGTAATTAATATTATTTCTATACTATAGTTTAGTTAGTATTACTATTAATCTTAATGTATTATTATTAGTCCTTAATTTTTAGTATTTTATATTATCTAAATAAAAACTAAAATTATAATTATTATAATTATAAATACATATTTTAAATTGTTCTTTTTCTTTAAAGCAAACTTATCTAAGAATTTTAGCCATATTTATTGTGACTGATTCCTTAATAATAGGTATCAACCATTTTAATAATAATAATAATATAAAATATATATATATATAAAAAAAGAATTAATGGATTAATTCCCAATAATTATGAAGTAATTTTTAACACATTTATTATTACTTTATTAAAAGTAATAATTATAGATATAAAGGACTTTAACATATATGTTTGTTTCTTTTTTTTTTTAAAAAAAAAAATAATTACATATATTTGTTACATTAAAAATAATCCACATAATAATTTTTATTAAAAAATCATATGTTTATATATATTTGAATTAATTTTAATTAATAAATTGATGAATAAATAATAATTAAAATAAATAATTTTATAATTAAAATTAAATAAATACATTATCTATTAAATAAATAATGATTAATATGGAATTTTTTTATAAGCTGATTTAATTAATTATATATTGTAATTAATAATTAATAATTAAAAATAATAATTATAATTATAAATTATAATATATAATATATTATACTATAGTATAATTATATTAATTATATTGTATTATAATATATTCAGTATATTGTATTATATTGTATTAAATTTCAAAGTAAATTATTAATGAGGAATGATGAATTATTAGTAATTGTAGGAAAAAGAATTAAAAGAATTAATAATTTATTCCGTTTTATTCATTATTTATTTATTCTTTGGTATTCCATTATGAAAAGGTTAGAATTAAATAAAGGATAAAAATTATTTTTTAATTCTTCTACTATTATTTAATTCTACAGAAAACTTAAATAAAATAAATAAATAAATAAATAAATAAAATAGATATTTTTAATTATTTTTATATTAATTTCAATCAAGTATTTTTATTCTTTTTTTTTTTTTTACTATGAAAATTGAGTATTTCTTTATTTTTTATGTTAAATAAAAAAGAGAATAGTAATAATAAATTGTTTTTTTTTTATTTTTTTTTTAATGTTTATTGCTATACCAAATTAATAAAATTAAAGTTTTTTTATTTTCAGAAGTTTAAAAAAAAAATGTTTAAAACCTATTTAAAATTTATTTATATCGCAATATACTTTGTAGATTAAATTAATATTTTTGAAATTTTAATTTTTGGAATCTGTTGGTATAATATTATTGGAAGATCTGCCCAAAAGAAAGTAATACATACGTACAAATACATAATTATAGAGTCATCATACATATAAAATAATTATTTTTTTTATATATATATTTTTAATAAAATTTTCATTTTATAATTAATAAATTATCAATAACGAATAAAAAATTCTTTTATATATAAAACATAATAGAAAATTTTACTTAATTAAAGTGTTATAAAGAATAAGCTTTTATTTGAATATATAAATAATAATGAATAAATAATAAATATTTATTAAAAAAGAAAAATAAAATAAAAAAAAATAAAATAAAATAAAATAAATTTCATAATATAAATAATAGAAACATAAAATTATATAATTATAAAATTATAAAATTAAAACATTATAAAAAAAAAAAAATGAATGATTTTCCTGATAAAGAATTTATATATAATAAAAAAAGAAAACTTGAAAAAGGAAAGGAAAAAGAAAAAGAAAATTATAATAATTCAGATTTAACAATAAAAAATCCTATACATAAGTTACCTTCTTCATTAATTCGTAAAAAAATATCTGAAAGTGAATTTAATTTTAATGTTTCACCTTCCAAAGCTTTTCCAACAAGTTGGGAGCTTCCAGAAAATGATACTTTATCAAATACTCATTATATAAATACTACTTATAAACCTTCCTCTTCAAAAATAAGAGAAAGTATAGAAGAAATAGATCTTGTAGATATAAATGATAATGATAATTTTAATGAAAATAATAATGAAAATGAAACTGGTAAAATATTAATTAATGAACCTGAAGATATTCCAATTATTGAAGAATTTGATGAACAAAATGAAAATTATCCTTATTTAAATAGTCAAACTTTACAATATGAATTTACTTCTGAAGGAATAAAAAGAGATAATAGTTATTCAAATTTATATTTTAATAATATTAATACAAATAAAAATATAAATTCAAATGTCAATCCCAATGCCAATTCAAATAATAGTTTTTTACCACCATTACCACCTGGTAGTGGTGAAAATCATAGTCCTATTAATAGACAGGAATCTTCACTTGTCCCTTTTAAACGAGGTTCACAAGTTATTTTATATAATAATAATAGTACAGGACAAGTAGTATTATATAATAAAACAAATAAAAGTTTATCTATTCACAAAGTTAGACCTGATACAAAGGTAAATATATATGTACAATAATGTTATATATATATATATATAATATAATTATTTATATAATATAATATAATATATTACTTTATTACTTTTTTGTATTATTAATTTTCAAGTATTAATTATTTCTAATCTATACAAAATTATATGAAATGATTTATTTACATATATATAATTAATATTGACATTTTACTTTACTTAATTATTATATAAATATCATACCACTTAAAATATTCAAAATTTTATTTTCTATATAAATTATTTCAATATATAACTTAAATATTATATAATTATATATATTATACACATACATATAATATAAAATAAAATAAAATAATAATAAAATATATACATATATATATAAATAAATATATATAAAAGGATATAATATCAAGAAATAAACGTTGTATATTATGTAATCAATTATTACCTTCAGAAAGAGAAAGAATGAATACAGATAATATGTTTAAAAATACCCATACATATAATGATGCAAAATATTTCAGATTATTAGCATGTTCTTTAAGCTATTCAAAAAAACCATCATTAACTGGTACAAGTAATAATACTACTACTACTAATAATAATAATAATAATAATAATGAATCGGATGAATCCAATGATACTCCATCAATTTATAGTGTTAATAGTGCAGAAAATATTATTAATTTATTAAATGATAATTCTAATAGAAATGCCAAATATTTAAATGCTCATCCTGCTATTACCATAACAAATTCAAGAAAAGATTTAAGAAATAATGACAAAGAAGATAATTTAATGAAAAATGGAGAAAAGAAGGATAATTTAATGGAAAATATCATTAATACTAATACTGCTTCTAATAATAATAATAATAATAATGCAATAAATAATGATCAAAATAATAATAGTAATAATAATAATGCAATAAATAATAATCAAAATAATAATAATGATAATAATAATAATAATGAATCTGGTGATGGTTCAACTACTTATCTATCTAGTTCAAGTTTCAATAATGGATATTATGAAAGATTCTTTATTGAACGTAAAAAATTAGGTAGAGGATTTCGAGGAAGTGTATTTTTATGTCATCATGTTTTAGATCAAGTATTTTTAGGAGAATATGCTATTAAAAAAGTTGCAGTAGGTAAATGTTATGAAATTGTTATATATATAATATAATTATCTAAATATTATGTACACATAAAAAAATAAAAAAGTTTTATTTTTATTTTTTTTTTTTTGTTTTTTTCATTATTTAAATAACTTTTCATTTTATATATATAATTGATTGTTATAAATTAAATAAATTAATATAATAATAATAATTATTATTATTCATACTAATAATAATTTTATTATTATTACATATAGGAAATAACCATCAGTGGTTAGTAAGAATGTTAAAAGAGGTTATGTTATTAGAAAAATTGAGAAATCCAAATGTAAATATATTATAAAAATTATTAATTATAATATTTTTAATATAAATTTCTCTATTAATTCTTTTTTTTTAATTAATCTATTTTTTTTATAAAAAATTTTTTTACTGTTATATTTTTTAAATACAAAAAAATATATTATATTATAATATTATATTTTATTTATTTATTTATTTATTTATTTATTTATTTATTTTATTATTATTATTATTATTATTATTATTATTATTATTATTATTATTATTATTATTATTATTATTATTATTATTATTATTATTATTATTATTATTATTATTATTATTATTATTATTATTATTATTATTATTATTATTATTATTATTATTATTATTATTATTATTATTATTATTATTATTATTATTATTATTATATATAGATTATTGAATATAAACATGCATGGTTAGAAGAACATACATTTAGTTTATTTGGACCAAAAGTTCCATGTTTATTTATACTTATGGAAAGAGCTAATGGTGGTAATTTAGAAGAATATGTACAACTTCAATGGAGTCCAGAAGATCAATTTGAAAAAGTATTATCAGTAAAAGAGAGAATTAAAAGGAAAAGATTACAAATGAAAGCAGCACAAAATCAAATTAGAGATAATAGAGCACAATTTTTTGGTGGTATAGGTTATGATTCTTTTGGAAAAAGAGTACGTTATTTAACAACAGAAGCTATATGGAAAATATTTTTAGATATATGCTATGGATTAAATCATTTACATGAGGTATAATTTATAATATTATATAAGAATATATAAATAAATAATAAAATTAGGAATACAAAATATTTATATATATATATACAATATACTATATAATATAATATAATAAAATATAATAACAACAAAATAATTATATATATATATATATACAATGTGCAATATACTATATAATATAATAAATCCTTTGTTATATAGTTAGGTATTATTCATAGAGATCTTAAACCACCAAATTTATTATTACAATATAAAGATCCAAATAATCAAGAAGAAATACCTAAAGTATTAATTTCAGATTTTGGTGAATGTGAAATTCTTTCACATATAGAAAAACGTCAAAGAACTGGTGCAACTGGTACCTTGGAATTTATGGCTGTAAATATTAAAAAAAAAAATAAAAATAAAAAAATAAAAAAAAATAGATAAATTGATAATATATATATAATTTAAATATTAATATAAATATAATATAATGTATCATTAATTTAATTATAATTTTCTTTTCTCTTTCTCTCTCTATATATATATTAATATATTAATTCTATTTTACTTTAATATTACTAATAATTAAACACTAAATATGACAAAAAAAACCAAAAAATAAAAAAAAAGCCTGTAAGTATAATATATATAGTATATACATAATAATAAAATAATATATAATAATTAATTAATATTTTATTTATTATATGAAAAAAAAAATATATATATTTTTATTTTATTTTTTTTTTTTTTTTCTTTTTTTATATTTATTTTATTTCATTCAATAGGAACTTTTAATTTCTGATGAAACAGGACATTATTATGATGATTATTCATCAAATTCAGATCTTTGGAGTTTAGGTGTTGTATTATATTATATCTGTTTTTCAGAAATGCCATATTCTCAAGTAGATGATATAGATATATTAAAAAATGAAATTTTAAATTTAACAACAGTTCAATTTAAAAATGATAATAATTCCAATCGTGTACCAAAAGAATTAAAATCATTAATTAAAAAATTAATGGTAAAAATTCCAACGAAAAGACCAAAAGCTAAAGAAATCTTAGATTTATATGGAGGTTATAAAGACGTAATTATATAATTATTAAAACTTAATAAATAAATAAAATAAATAAATATCATAAAATTATATAACTTAAAGAAAAGAAATAGAATATTAAATAAATTTTATATTATATTATATTATAAATATATATATTTTTCATTTTATTATATTTCATTTTTTTTTTTTCATATTCCATAGAACATACCAATAAAGATTTCTACTAATGATGATGCTATGTCAAGAAATTCATCAAATCTAAGTTCAGCGTCTTCTTCTACAAGAAATATTTCTATTAATGAAGCAATTAGTATAAATGATCTTACAAAGAAATTAGAAAAAGGAAAATCACCACTTTATAATAGTAATAATAATGATGATAATGATGATAATAACAGTAATAATAATAATAATAATAACAACAATAATAATCAATACCTTTCACCACCACCAAATAGTAAAATAAATATTTCAAATAATATAATAAATAATAATAATAATAATAATAATAAAGAAGAAAATAAAGTAAAAAATAATAATATCAATATTAATGATAGTATAAATATCATTAATGATAATAAAACTAATAATAATAATAGTAATAATGATAATAATAATGAAAAAAAGGTGAATGAAATTGAAAATAAAGAAAGCAATGAAAATGAAAATAAAAATAAAAATGAAGATGAAAATGAAAATGAAAATGAAAATACTATAGAATGGTTAGATAAAGAATTTGTAGATGAACCATTAACATTTAAAGCAGAAAAAAGAATTGTTCCATTTAATCATGGACGTTCAAAATCATTTCCTTATCTTCCAAATACATCTTTAAAAGATTATCAAAAACAACTAGAAGAAAATTATTCAGAAATTCAAAAAGATAATATTATTTTAGAAGAAGAAACAGCAACAACAACAACAACAACAGCAGCACCAATAGCAAATCCATTAACAAAAGAAGAAGAAATATTAATAAATGAATCAGAATCCTATAAATTTGAAAAAAGTTTAGTACCATTTCATGAATCTAAATATCATGATCGTCCTTTACCATCACCTACTTATCCACCTCTTAAAAATAATGATAAAGAATATATGACATTAACTACTTCTAATATTAGGAAAAGAAAAAATAATATGAATACTATGAATCATATGAATAATAATACCAATAATATTAGTAGTAATAAAGAACTTAAAAAATATCATAATAATAAAGAAAATTGGATAGAAGATGAAGATTATCTTAAAGAAATTGCAAGAAATCAATTAAGAAAATTTTCAAAACATCATACTAAAGAAGAAAAAACTGAAGGTAATTTAAAAATTAAAAATAAAAAAAAAAAAATAATATTAAAAATTAACATAAAATAAATAAATAAATTAATATATAAATTAATAAATAAATAAAATAAAATAAAATAATAATAAAATAAAATAAAATAAAATAAAATAAAATATGTAATAATAATAATAATAATAATAATAATAATAATATATTATATATATATATATATATGTATATAAATAGAATTATTAGATTCAATAAAACAAATAATTAATGAAAATATATCAGTATCAAAACTCCATATTATTTGGAATATTATAAAACGACAATCTAATATTGAAACCTTTTTTAGTGAACTTTATCAATTATTTATTTCAAATATAAAGGATGAAAAATATTCAAATAAAAATAAAATGAAAAATAATAATAAAAATAAAAATAAAAATAATAGTACATCTGATCAAAAAAGATCAAGGAAAGGAAATAATAGGAATAATCATAAAATATATTCTTCTTCTTCTTCAATTTCACCTGTTCGTCATAAATATCAAAATTCAAAAATTTATTTCTTACGTCATCATCAATTAAATAAGGATAAAAATATAAATCAAAATAAAATAGAAAATAGAAAAAGAAATAGAAATAATTATAGAAATAGAAATAAATATAATAATAGTAATGATAATAATAAAAATTATTTGGAACTTTATGGAAAAACAATTGAAGTAAATAATGATAATGATGATAATGATAATAATAATAATAATAATAAACAAATAACAAATTATAATCCACTTTTATCTTCATCCTCATCCTCATCATCTTTATTATCATTAACACCATTATCAGCATTACCTTCTTCCAAAACTAAAAAGGAAGAAAAAATTATAAAATTTTTAAAACAAAAATTTATACTATTAAATATAATAGTATTCCTTATAAAGGTATATATATAATACATATAGTAATAAATTTAAAAAAAAAATTTTTTTTTCTAACTTTATTAATTATTTATATATATTTTTAATAATAATAATAATAATAAAATAGGCTTTTATACTTTATCATATTTTATACCCACATTTGTTAATATATATCATTTTCATATTTTTAATAATTTATAAAACCGAATTACTAAAGTAACTAATCTATAAATATAATTATATTATAAATATATATAATACATATATTATAAAATTATTATTATTGTTATCATTATTATTGACAATGATAATTTTTATAAAAAAATTTTTTTCTTTTTTTTTTAAAAAAATTTTAGATTAAATGTATTTACAGTCATTCGTTACTCAATTGCTGATTTTGTATTTTTATATCTATTAAAACTAATTTATAAAGGAATTAAATAAGTAAATAAATAAAAAAGAAAAAAGAAATCAAATCAAATAAAATAAAATAATAAAAATAATAAAGAAAACTGAAAAATAATAAAATAAAATGAAATGAAAAAAAAAGAAATTAATAAACAAAAAAATAAATTAAATTAAATTAAATTAATTATATATGTAATTATTATAAAGATACCTTTAAAAAAAAATTCAATAAAAGAAAAATAAAAATAAAAATAAAAATAAAAATATAAAAAAAAAAAAAAAGAAAAAAGAAAAAAAGATTACAAATAAATATTTTTTTGAGAAAAAAAAAATTATTATATTATGTTATATATTATATATTATATATATTATATATTATATTACATTATATTTCATAATATATTGTATTATATATAATATATTATATTGTTTTTTGACAGATAAAACATTAAAGCATTAACAATAAATATATAATATATTATTTTTATTATATTTCTATATTTAGTAAGTACACACACACAAAAAAAAAAAAAAAAGATTTTGAGATTTTAAACAAGTTAAAAAAAAAAAGATAAAACAAAAAATAAAAACAAAATTTAATCTCAATTTAAAATTTTAATTACTATTATTTTCATTTTCTTTTTTCTTTTAGTATTAATAAAATAAAATAAAAAAACTAAAAAAAAAATAATAGATGAAATGAAGTCAAAGGCTGTTTTTTTTTTTTTTAAAAAAAAAAAAACATAAAGTAGAAAAAAAATAAAAAATTAATATTATTAATTGTATGAAAATTATTTAAACATTTTATACAAAATTTTACTTTCTTCTATATTCATATTCAAATTTATATTTATATTTATATTATTAATTTATCAGTTTATTAGTTTATTTATTATTCGATAATAAATGGAATTATTAATTAATTAAAATATTAAATTTATAAAATAAAAATTATAATAAAAGAAAAAAAAAAAATAGAAATAAAAATATTAAAATATATTTTATATTTTATATTTTATATTTTATATTTTATATTATATTATATATTTAATAGGTAGATTCTTTTTTTTTAAAAAAAAAAAATCTATTTAGCAATTTACATATAGTTTTAATTATTATAAAAGTAAACGTGGTGTATATATTATTAATTAATTAATTATTATATTAAAAGTTTTCTTCTTTTTTTTGTTTATCTTTGAATCAAAAAGATAATAAAAAAAAAAAAAAGAAAGAAAAAATAAAAAAATTAAAAATTAAATTAAATTCTATTATTATTTTAATTATTATTAAAAAGGTAAAATATGTTGTTTTTGGTTGTTGTTGTTGTTGTTGTTTTATATTTATTTATTTATATATATATTTCTATTTATTGGGTTTAACAATTGAATGGAGTATTACACCATTCACCATTTTCATAACCATATCTACCAGTAGCATCAGTTAAAGCAATTTCACAAGTACTACAACATTTTAATCCATTCTTATTTTTAACACATTGATAATCTTCATATTTACATTTATCTGGGTTAATACCACACCAGTATTCATCTTCAATACCCCATTTACCTTGTTCATCAACATAAAGAACATTACATTTATCACAACAAACAAAACCAATAGAACGTGACCAACATAAACTATCCTTAATTTCAGCTTCCTTCTTTTGATTAGCACTAATACTAAAGTAGGAAGTTGGAGTTTGAGTTTGACCTAAACTTTGAATTTCTTGAGCGTTAAGTCCATATTGTTGACAAGAAGCTTCAAATCTATTTTTAATATAGGTTTCAAGTTCAGTGTTATTAATGAAATCATTATAAGTAGCTTTTGAACCATAACCACTTTGGTTAATTCTACCTGGAAGTACACCATCATATGGAGTTAAATCTTCTTCAACAAATGGAGCTAAGAAAGTTTTTAATTCACTAATGTGTTGACCTAAAAGAGTTGGATTAAAGGCGTAAACTAAAACATCTTTAAGAAGAGCTTTAAATTTAGTATCATCTTGATAAATTAAATATTGGAAGATTTTGTGGTTAACCTTAGAATTGAATTCTTGGAAATTCAAAGTATTGTAATCAATATTACTCATACCAAATCCTCCAAATCCTCCAAAGTTACCAAAACCACCGAAACCATTATTACCTTGATTGTTATTTCTTCTGACATTAAATGAACCAGCATTTAAATTGTAACCAAAGGTATTATCAAAATCGTAAAGAATAATACACCATTTACCATCAGTTGGTCTCTTATATAAATTGAAGTTGTGACCTAAAATTAAAAAGTGATCAAATGAACCAATAAGCCATTCGACAATAACAGATTTTAAGAATAAATCAACATCTAAAAATTCTTCAAATTGAGCAATAGTAGTAGCAGAATTGACCTTTTGAATAAAATCTTTTAATTGTGTCATATCATTAGTTTCTTCATCAACAGCATTAATACAATGAGATTCACTACCAACGGAAAAGTCCATACCATCATATTTACATTGGTAAAGAATCATATTATCCGTTTCATCATCAAGTTTAAATACCTTTTTAATCATAGCTGGTTTAACAGAATCAAGAATAGTATATAAACCAAAGTATTCATCATTAATAAAAAGTCTAGCATAAGAAGATTGAACAGATGGTAAACCAGCTCTATTTAAAATATCAGTAGAAAGTTTTTCACGCATAAAACTTTTATCATTTGGATCTGGTCTTAATCTTAAATTCTTTCTACCGAATATTTTTTCTCCAAGTTTCATATTATAACCAACTTTACTGTTGGAACGAGCATACATACCACCAGTCTTAAATTTAGAATCTGGACGAATTTCTTCCTTTCCATTGTATCTAATAGTAATATTTACTTTAGCTTCAAAATCTTCCATATTTTTAGCATTACCATTTTGAACTTGATTTGGACTAATTTGTGTAAGTTGAATTAAATTTTGATATTCTTCTTGTGATAATGGAATAATAATATCTACTATTTTTTCTTCAATCTTTTCAAAAGATCTTTCCAAACCATCTAAATATTTGGAATAGACACCGACACCTATATTTTTGTATTATTATTATTATATATAATAACAATTTATAATCAAATAATTAATATTTTCATTATTCTTTTAATTAATATTTTAAATATTCTTTGAATATATTTAAAATTATTAATTTTTTCGTTATTCTTTTAATATATATAATCTTATTATTACTATTATTATTCTTTTAGAATATATAAATATTTTTATTTATTTATTTTTATGTATAAAAATATTAAAATTATTTCAATAATAATTTTGATTATTATTAAATTAACACTTTTTTTATTTATAATATACTTACAAAATGCCAAAAGAATTGTGAATATTATTGTTTTCATTTTGATTATTAGTTTATTTTATATTACAATTATTCCTTTATGTTTTATATTATTATTAATATATATTACAAAGTTTGTTTTTGTTTTTTCTTTCTTTCTTTGTAAATTTAAGAAATATATATATATTTATAATAATATTATACAATTAAAATATATAAACAAAATAATAATAAAGAAAGTATAAAGAAAGAAATATTATTTTTACAATTAAAGTTTTTTTTTTTTAAAAAAAAAAAAATAATTTATTTATAACGAATAAATATAATTACTACAAATGATTAAAAATATTGCAATAAAATATAATGAGAATAAAAAAAAAAAAAAAGGAATTTTTTTTTATTTATAAATGGTTATTATTATTAGGATTGTTTTTTTAATATATTAGTGTAATAAAAAAATGTTTTTTTTTTTATTTTATTTCTATTTAAGAAATTAAGAAATTGACATAATAATAAATAAATTAATAAAAATATAATAAATATTAAATAATAATTAATTAAAGAATAATATTATCATAAGTATAATAAATAGAATAAGTATAATAAATAGAATCGTAAAAAACTATATTATTATATTATATTATTATTATTATATTATGCATTATAATTATTATATATTATAATTATCATATAATAAATAATAACAAACAATAGATTTTGATTTGCAATATTTAATAATTATTTAACAATATTTTTATTATTATTTTTTATTATTAATTTAAATTTTTTTTTTCTTTTTTCTATTTTATTTTATAAAACATTTTTTATTATTCAATTCAATTCTTCTATATTAAATAATATTTATATATTCACGTTTATATTATAATATATTTACATTTATATTATAATATATTAATAATTAATAATAATATTCTTTTAATATATAATTAATGTAAACCTAAAAAAAAAAAAATTAATTTATATTAAATTCTTATTATTATTAATAAATAATAAAATGTTAAAAAAAATAAAAAAGCGAGAGAAAAAATGAAGAAATTAATAAATTTAAAGTCTTTTTTAATAAATTATTAATATTAAAATTAATTTATTATTAATATATTAATTATTCTATGATGATAAAATTAACAATTTAATTTTAATTAAAAAAATGTCAAAATAATAAATGGTGATTAATAAATTAACTATATTTTATAATATATTTATATTATTTATATTACATTCATAATTTTTTGGATTAGCAAATAATATATATAATATATAATTAATTCAATATAATATAAATAAATAAAAATTTTTATTTAATATATTATAAAATAAAGTTTATTATGTAAGTTGCGGTCAATTATATGATAAAACAAAAAAAAAAAAAAAAGAAAAATAAAAAATGAAAAATGAAAAAAAAATTTTAAAAAAAATGTTAAATATAAAAAATTAAAATAATTTAATATAATATATACATGAATATATTATAATATATGTATATATAATTAATTATAATATAATAGAATATACAATTAATATATTTGAAGTAAAAAATTCTTTATGATCTACAATGTGTACAAAGCATATTAAATTAAAAATAATTAACGTTTATTAATATTGCAAAGATGAATATAATAATTAAATAATAAATAAATTGTATTTATATAATTCAATTTAAAAAAATAATTACCGTTAATCATTTTAAATTTAAAAAAAGTTAAAAACAAAGATTTACCATTTTAAGTAATAATAAGGTAATACAAGAGAATTTTTAAAAAAAAGAAAAAAAAACTATCAAATGATAGAAAAATAAATAAATAAAAAAATAAAAAATAAATAAATAAATTCTATTTATGAATAATAAAATAATTTATAAATAAATGAATGAATAAATAAATAATTAATTAATTAATAATCATTTTAAAAAATTTTATTAAACGTTTTTTTAACTCATTTTAAATATTACCAAATATTTATACTTTTTTTTTTATAATTGAATTATAAATATTATTGATTGATAAAATGCTATAAGCTATAAAGACTGATTAATAATTAATAATTATTATTTATTATTTATTATTTAATAAATATAATTTATGGTCAAGGGTCATTAATATTTAAATGATTTAAATTGTTTTTCCTTTATTTTATAATTAACATCAATTCTTTATTTTCTGGATTTTATTATATATTTTATATTTTCAATTTATGGGATAAAAATATATAGAAAAATAGTTGTATTAATGGTTGGAGATTATTTATATTTATGGGTAAAAATTGAAAATTGAATTGATTATTTATTATTTATTATTATTATTTATTATTATTATTATTATTATTATTATTATTATATAATTCATTATATTAATGTATCATTAATAAATAAAAAAAAAATATAATAAATAAAAATTTAAATTTAATTTCTCTACTTAATAAAATTGTGTAACATATTACAAATATGATATATTGAATGTTGATTATTGATATAATTATAATAGTATTAAAAAAATAATAGTTATAATATCAACACTCAATCTTAAATATAAATTTTCATCAAAAATTAATATTACTTAACATTATATTAATCAAATAGAATTAAAAAAAAAATAAAAAAATTAATAAAGTATCAATTAAGATAGTTTAAAAGACCTTTAAATTATTTTAAATAGTATATAATAGTATATTTTATACTATTTAACTTTACTTACTAAAAGAAAAAAAAAAAAAAAAGAAAGAGTTGAATATGTTTAAAAGTAGTAGTTCGTTTTTTTTTTCAAATTTAGTACCTTTTATAACTTACATGTATTAAATTTTCATATAAATTTGATTTAAATAAAACATAGACATTATTTGATTGTACAATAACTTATCTTACTACAATATTAACTATATATCTTTTACCACATATTTTATTAGTTGATGTTGGTGTTGATTTTCTAGTAGTAGTTTTTGTCGTTGTAGTAATTGTAGAGGTAAAAGCAATAGTTGTAGTAATAATAGTTATTGATATTATGGTAATTGTAGATATAGTTGTTGTCGTTGTAATAATTATAGTTGTAGTTATAATAGTTATTGATGTTGAGTGATTGTAGTTGTAGTTATAATAGTTATTGATGTTAAGTAATTGTAGTTGTAGTTATAATAGTTGTTGATGTTGAGTAATTGTAGTTGTAGTTATAATAGTTGTTGATGTTGAGTAATTGTAGTTGTAGTTATAATAGTTGTTGATGTTGAGTAATTGTAGTTGTAGTTATAATAGTTGTTGATGTTGAGTAATTGTAGTTGTAGTTATAATAGTTGTTGATGTTGTTGTAGTAATTGTTGTAATTGTTGTAATAATAATAAAAATAATAATAATAAGTAATGTTGATGTGATGTAAATGTTATAATAACAATAATTGATGTTGTTGTATCTATTTTAATAATAATTATTGTTGTGGTTGTGGTTATAGTAATTGTAGTAGTTTATGTTGTTGTAGTAATTGTTATAATTCTTGTTGTTTTAACTGTTTTAATAATAATCATTGTTATAATTGTAATAGTAATTATAACTATTGATATTGTAGTAGTTGTTGTTGTAGTTGTAGTTGTAGTAATTGTAGTATTCTTGTAATAATAATAATTGTTATTGTTGTTTTTGTGAATTTTTTTACTTCATTATTTATTTTATTTGTTTTTATTTTTATTTTATTTCTACTTTATTTCCATTTTATTTTTATTTTATTTCTACTTTATTTCCATTTTATTTTTATTTTATTTCTATTTTTTAAACGTTGTAATAATAATAATAATTGTTGTTGTTGTAATTGTAATAATAATTGTTAAAGTAATTGTATAATTGTAGTAGTTGTTGTTGTAGTAATTGTAGTTGTTATAATTGTAGTAATTATTTAAAGTAATTGTATAATTGTAGTTGTTGTTGTTGTAGTAATCATAGTTGTTACTGTTGTAGTAATTGTTGTTGTTATAATTGTAGTAATTATAGTTGTTACTGTTGTAGTAATTGTTGTTGTTATAATTGTAGTAATTGTATTATTGTAGTAATTGTAGTTGTTATTGTTGTAGTAATTGTAGTTGTTACTGTTGTAATAATAATAATAATAATTGTTGTTGTTGTTGTAATTGTATTAATTATTGTAGTTATTATTCTTGTAGTAATTATATTAATTGTTGTTGTTGTTATTATTGCAGTAATTGTATTAATTGTTGTTGTAATTATTGTATTAATTGTTGTAATAATTGTATTAATTGTTGTAGTAATTATATTAATTGTTGTTGTTGTTGTTGTAATTATATTTAATTGTTGTTGTTGTTATTATTGAAGTAAATGTTGTTGTTATTGTTGTCATGGTTGTATTATAGTTTAGTTGTAGTAATTGTAGTTGGTATTGTTGTAGTAATTATATTAATTATTGTTGTATTAGTTGTACTTGTTATTGTTGTAGTAATTGTTGTTGTTGTTGTTATTGTTGTAGTAATTATATTAATTGTTATTGTTGTTGTTGTAGTAATTATATTAATTGTTGTTGTTGTTGTTATTGTAGTAATTGTATTAATTGTTGTGGTTGTTATTGTTATAATAATAATTAATATTGTTGTTGTGATTGTTGTAATAATAATTATTGTTATTATTGTAATTATTGTAATAATAATTGTTATAGTAATTGTTTTAATTGTAGTTGTTATTATTATAATAATTGTAGTTGGTATTGTTGTAATAATAATTAATATATTGTTGTTGTGATTGTAATAATAATTATTGTTATTATTGTAATTATTGTAATAATAATTGTTATAGTAATTGTTTTAATTGTAGTTGTTATTATTATAGTAATTGTATGTAGTAATTGTTTTGTTATTGCTGTAGTAATTGCATTTGTTATTATTGTAGTAATTTTATTTGTTATTATTGTAATAATTATAGTTGTTACTGTTGTAGTAATTGTAATTGTTATTATTATAGTAATTATATTAATCGTTGTTGTTGTTATTGTCATGGTTGTAAATTGTAGTTTAGTTGTAGTAATTGTCGTTGTTGTAATTGTAGTTGTAGTAATTGTCGTTGTTGTAATTGTAGTTGTAGTAATTGTCGTTGTTGTAATTGTAGTTGTAGTAATTGTCGTTGTTGTAATTGTAGTTGTAGTAATTGTCGTTGTTGTAATTGTAGTTGTAGTAATTATAGTCTAATTGTAGTAATACTAATTGTAGTTTAGTTGTAGTAATTGTTGTTGTTATTATTATAGTAATTATATTAATTGTCGTTGTTGTTGTTGTTGTAATTGTAGTTGGAGTAATTATAGTCTAATTGTAGTAATAATAATTGTAGTTTTGTTTTTGTAGTAATTGTAGTTTAGTTGTAGTAATAGTAATTGTAGTTGTTGTTTTTGTAGTAATTATAGTTATAATAATTGTTGTTGTTGTTGTCTCATAAAATGGAAAATATTCTTGTAATTTACATATTTTTGTATTAGCGTAATTATAACATTTTAATCGAGCAATTAAAATAATCAAAATAAAAATAATAATAATTGATTATATTAAATAATAAAAAAAAAAAAAAAAAACAATTATATTTACATACATGTAATTTTCAATATTTCCACCAACATCTGAAAAATGTTATATATATATAATAAAAAATATTTAATATATTTTAAAAATGAAAATTATTTACAAAACTTAAAGACTTTTATGTTTTCGAAATTATACTTTTAATAATATTGATATATTAATAATAATTCATAATTAACTAATATTGATATAAATTTTAAATATTAATTTTAATTATTATTTTTTTTTTTTTAAAAAAAACTTTTTTCAATAAAATCTGATTATTAATTTATTTAAAAAAAAAAAAAAAAAAAAAAAAAAAAAAAAAAAAAAAAAAAATTCATATCTTTTAAGTTTTTTTTGTTTTAATTTTTATAAATATTTAAAAAAAATAGATATAATTTCATTTTTAAAATTTAAAAAAGAATAACAATTGTAATAGATACATTTCATAATAATAAAAAAAATAATAATAATAAATATAAAAAAAAAAAGATATATACTTTAATAGTAAAACAATCAATCAATTATTCTTCAAAATTAAATATTATTAATTAAATAAAATCATATAATTAGACTTATTTTCCTTTCATTATAAATAAATAAATAAATAAATATTATAATTTATAATATTTTCATTCACTCACTACTATCAATTAGTAAAATTTAATATAATTAAAAAAGTAAAAAAAGAAAGAAAAGAAAAGAAAATATTTTTAACTGTTTGTTTGTTATTTTTATTTCTAGTTTTATATTTTTTTAAAAAAAAAATTACAATATTATTATTTATTAATGATTATTATCTTTATTAATGTATTATTGTAGTAAATAATGAATATATATTATAAATTCTTTTAATATTTTCAGTTATTATTATTATTATTATTATTATTTAATTGTATAATAAAATATCATTTCAAAGCAATAAAAAAAAATATAATAATATATATATATTGGTTAGATTATGGTTAGAGACATTTTAATTTGATTAATTTAATAATAATATTTTTTTATACCTTTTAATCTATTCAATTATCAAAATAAATTATAATAATTAATTTATTATTATAATAAAAAAAAATAATAAAAAAAAATTATAATAAATTAATATATTTTTTTTAATTTACATTTATTTATTTATTTAAATTTATTGATTTATTTATTTAATATTTATTTATTTATTTATTTAATTATTTAATTATTTTTTTAAAAAAAAAAAAAACAATTTAATTATTTAATTTATTAAATTCTTTAAATAAAAATAATTAATTATTTAATATATTATTTATATATTTTAAAATATATTTCAAAATATATTAAATAATTTTATTAAAATTTCTAAAGATTTTAAAATTTCAAATTAAATTTATTTAATTAATAAGTAAACATTCATTTATTTGTTTATTAACAAATATCATATTTAATAAAAAAAAAAATAAAAGTTAAGTAAACAAATTATTTAAAATAAATAAATATATGCATAATAAATAAATAAATAAATAAATAATTAAGTAAATAAATAAATAAATAAATAAATAAATAAATAAATAAATAAATAAATAAATAAATAAATAAATAAATAAATAAATAAAAAATTAAATAAATAATAATTAAAAAAAATTTCAATTTTTATAATTATTATAAATTATGTCTATTTTTTTATTATTAAATTAAATCATTAATTAATTAATTAATTCATTACCTTTCCAAATACTTTCATTCATTTCATTTTAAATTTTAAAAAAAAAAAAAGTATTTTTTTTATTAAGATTATAATTATTTATTGTTACTTGTTTCATTTTTTAATGTAAATATTATAAAATAAAATAAAATAAAAATATATAATTTCTTTTTTATAAAATGAATTTAATTTATAATTATTAACTTTTTATATATATATATTATATTTTTTTTTTGTAACAAAGTTTTAATAATACCAGTGTTTTTTTCTTATAAAGAAAAAAAAATATTTTGTTAATATAACGTTTTATATTATAAATATTTGTATATATATTATTTATTTATTTATTTTTTTATTTAATATTTGAAACGCACATATACACATATATATCAATACACGCATAGTTTTATTTTTTCAATTGTAATTTTTTTTTTTTTAACAATTTAGAAATTAAAAATGCTTCAAAATCTTGAATCAGAAATACAAAATAAATGGAACGTTCCTTCAAACACTAACTCTGTTAGTCCTTCAAAAGTTGTAGAAAATATAAAACAAAATAATAAAGTTAATCAAAAAAATGAAATTAATAATAAAACGGAAGTTCAAAATAATAATAATAATGAAAACAAAGAATTTAATTCCAACCTACGACCAGAATTACCAAATGTATCCAATGAAAATATGAACACTACTACGGATACACCAGTTGATAATACAATACCAAATGTATTATACAATCAACAACACCAATACCATCAACATCAACAAAAACAACAAATGCAAATGTCTTATCACGACATCATTTGTGATCATTTATTCCAATGTTTCACTCATAGTATATATACTGATCTTAAAGTAAGATTCCAAGGAGGTGGTATCATTCAAGATGCTACTTTCTTCCTTCACAAAATTATTTGTATCAGATCTCCATTGTTAGCTCAATTGATTAGTGAAACTGAGTAAGTTTTATATATATATATATTTATAATTTTTAATACATTTAAATTATCCAAATAAAAATAATGATCATTTTAATATTTTTTATATTAATTTAATTTTAAATAATTAATTTTATTTGAAACAATTATACTAATGTTTAAATATTTTTTAAATGTATAATACAACTTTTATAAAAATATATATAATAAAATAAATTGTATCTGAATAATATATATATTTTTTTTTCACCAATTAATAAATATAATATATATTAAAATTTTTTTTGTACTTAACTTATTTGTATATACAAATAAAATATTTAAAAATAATAAATAATAATTAATAATGATTTATAATAATAATGATTTATAATAATAATGATTTATAATAATAATGATTTATAATAATAATAAAAATTATCATTTTATAATAAATAATAATTATTATATAATAAATAATAATTATATAATAATAATAATAATAATATTATATAATAAATAATAATAATAATAATAATAATAACATTATTCATAATAATATTAATAATATGATAGAACTAATCAAATGAATTTAAGATATCCAGTTCTTGATATTGTTATTCCAATTAATGATATGAATATAACAGCAAAAGGATTATCTATTTCTTTAGGACATTTATATTCATCCTATGCTCATCATCATCTTTTAAATTCAGAAAATCCAAATTCTGCAGAACATTCAAAATTATTACGATCTGTATTAGCTTCAGCTCATTTCCTTCGTTTACCAGATTTATGTAATATTGCTGCTAATTTAATATATACTAATATTAATAGACATACTGTTTTAGATTATTGTCATTTTGTTAATCAACCAAACTTTATAACCCATTATGATAATTTTTCAAAGAATATTTATGATTGTGTTTATAATTGTTTATGTAAAAATGTTGTAAAAGAACTAACAGAATTAAATAGACAAGATATATGGCAAGATAGAGAAGGTCAAGGTTATAAACAACTTATTGAATTATTCTCAGAATTACCATTTGAATGGATGAAAAAAGTAGTTGAAAGTAAAGATTTCATTACTCCAAGTGAAATTGATAGGTAATTATATAATAACAAAAAAAAAAAAAAAAAAAAAAGAAACAAATAAAATTTTTATTTTAATCTTTAATATTTCTATATATTATATATAGAAATAGATAGATAAATATATATCTATATAAATATTAATAAATAGATTATTAGTTAAATAAATATATATCTATATAAATATTAATAGATAGATTATTAGTTAAATAGATATTTATCTATATAAATATTAATAGATAGATTATTAGTTAAATATTTATTTTATTTTAATTTTCTTTTTTTTTTTATTAATTTTTTTTTATTAATTTTTTTTTATTAATTTTTTTTTCCTTTTTCAAAAATCATTTTTTTAATAAAATTAGATATTACTTTGCAAGAGAATTAATTTCATTACGTGCACGTAAACAATTACCAGTTGTTATTGGAGAAGAAAATGTTGTACTTGCTTTTGGTATTTCAAAGAATTCTAATATTACTATTGTTAGAAAATCACCAAAGAATCCAACTGGTTCTCAAGAAAGAAAAGTCTGGAAATATATGGATAAATAAAAAATATATATATAATTTTTTAAGAAAATAATAATAAAAATAATAATAATAATAAAAAAAAAAAAAAAAGAAAAATAATTAATAACTTAAAATAATAATAAATAATTAAATTAACAGATTCAAAAAAAATAATAATTATTATAATAAATAAAAAAAAAGTTTTTTTATATATACGTATATTCTTATACATGTATATATTTATATATTTATAATAATAATAATAATAATAATAATAATAAGCATTAATCTAAGTAAAAAAAAAAAAAAAAGTAATAATAATATAATATAATTATATAAATTATAATGAAAAATAGCAAATATTATGATTAAATAATAACAAATGCAAAAAAAAAAAATATTTATTAAGGATATTTTCATTTTATTTTTTATTATATTTAAAAATAGTTAATAATTATGACAAAATTTATAATTAAGCATTTTTTTTTAAGCATTTTTAATATTTTTTTTTAAAATGTTCATACAACTTATTAATAATAAATTTTTATTGATTTATTTCATTTCTTGAATAAAAAAATAAAAAAAATAAAAAATAAAAAAATAAAATTAAAAATAAAAAATAAAATAAAAATAAAATAAAAATAAAAATAAAAATTAAACAAAAATAAAATAATAATAATAATCATAATAATAAGTTACATGTATAATTCTTTATTAATATTTTTTAAGTATTAAATTCAAAAAAGTCATATATATTTAAATATATATATTTAATATATATATTATGTTATCATCCTCTCTATATTATCATTTTCTTTTTCTAGGTAATTCCTTTAATCTTGAGTTATTATATATATAACCATATTATTATTCTTATTATTGTTATTATTATTTATTATTTATATTTTATATTAGTATTTTTTTTTTTTTTTTTTTTTTTTGAATCATTTTTTTTAACACACGTCACACATAAAAAATTAATAAAAAATTTTTATACAGAAAAATAAAATCAGTTTTTTTTTTAATATATAAAAAAAAAAGATAATAAAAATTTTTATAAAAATTTTTTTATTTCTTATTTAAATTTTAAAACAATTTCATTAATTTAAAATTTTTATTTTTAAATTTTTTTTTTTCATATTTTAAATTTTAAAATAATTTCTTTAAATTTAAATTTTTATATATAATTAAAAATAATAATTTTTTTCAATAATTAATTGAAATATAAATTTTGAAAAGAAGAAAACGTAAAATATAAAATATAAAAAAATGTCCAACGATTCAGATATTAAACATTCAAGGAAAAGAAGTCATAGTAGAGAAAGAGATAGATCTAGAAGAAGTAGAAGTAGAAGTAGAAGTAGAGATAGAAGTAGAGATAGGGATAGAGATAGAGTTAGAGACAGAGACAGAGACAGAGAAAGAGACAGGGAAAGAGATAGAGAAAGAAGAGATACCAACGATAGAAGAAGAAATAGAAGTAGAGAAAGGGATAGGGATAGAGATAGAGAAAGAGATAGAAACAGGAACAGAGACAGAGAAAGAGAAAATAATAGAAATCAAGAAAGAGAAAAAAAAAATGATAATGAAAAATATGAACATAATGAAAATCAAAGAGAAAATAAAAATAATACAGAATATAAAGCTAAAAGACCAAGAATAGAGAATAAAAATGATTCAAAACCAGGTATAATATATATATATTTTATTTTTATTACATTGATTATTAAAAAAAAAAAAAATTGAGTATTAAATTATTATAATTCTAATTGTTAAAATTAAAAAAAAAAAATATTATTACTATTATTATTTATTTTTCTTACAAAAACGAATATTTAATATGATAATGTTATATGAAATTTGATTATATATATCATTAATTTTTCAATCTTTATAATATATAATTATTTTTTTTATTTAAATATAGGAAATTCAAATAATGAAAATAAATCCAAAGAGTTAGTATTAATATATATAATATATATATATTTTAATTACTAAAATTATTATATTTAAAATAATAAAAAATAAATGATATTAATTATAATTTATTTTTATTTTATTTAATTATTAATATTTTTTTTTCGTTATACTTTTTCTTTTCTTTTCTTTTTTTTTTTTTTATTAATTTTTAAAATTATAATTATCATTATATATATATATATATAAAAGAGGAGAAGGTGAACAAAAGAAAAAAATTGAAAAAGAGAAACCAAATTATAAACTTACAGGAAAATTAGCTGCTGAAGCTAATACCTATAATGGTGTAGTATTAAAATATAGTGAACCACCAGAAGCAAGAAAAACACAAACAAAATGGAGATTCCATATATTTAAAGGAGATACCCAACTTGGTAATTTTTCATAGTTATTTTTATTTTATTTTATATATTTTTTTTTTTTTGTAGATTATTTTAAATAAATTACTTTAATCATTATTAATATATTAAAAGTATTTTTTTTTTATTTTTATTTTATGGAATTTAAATTATATTATTAATTATATATAATAATATATATATATATTTTATAAATATTATATATATTTATATTTATTATATTAATTTTTTTTTTTTATTTTAAATATATATATATATTACTTTTTTTTTTTTTTTTCGTTACTGTTACTTTCATGTTATTAAATAATTAAATAATTAAATAATAATAATAAATAATAATAATAGAACCATTACCTGTATATAAACAAAGTGGATACCTACTTGGAAGAAATAGATTAGTTGCAGATATACCGATTGATCATCCATCGTGTTCTCAACAACATGCTGTTTTACAATATCGACAAGTTCAAGGTACTGATGAAGAGACTGGTGAATCTAAAATGATTGTTAAGTATGTTATATCCATATTATTATAATTTTTATAATTTTTTTTTATAATTTTAGTTTTAATTATTATTATTATTATTATTCTAGTAGTAATAAGAGTAATAGTTCAAATAATATAATATTTAATTTTTAATAGTAATATTAATAATTAAAAAATGAATAATGATATTAATATATATATATATATATTATATTACTTTATATAATTTATAATTTATAATATATATACATATACAACTATAAATAATATATAAAGACCATATTTAATAGATTTAAATTCAAGTAATGGTACATTCATTAATGGAGAAAAACTTGAACCTTCAAGATATTATGAATTAAAACAAGGAGATGTTATAAAATTTGGTTTCAGTACTAGAGATTATATATTTATTGATGAAGATTCTGTTTAAATTTGAAAATATGAAAATAAATCAATTAATAAATAAAATATAGAAAGAAAAGAATAAGAAAAAAATAAAAAAAAGTAATAACAATTATTATTATTATATACATATATATTATAATATTAAATAATATTATTTCTTGAATTGATTACATAAACAAACAAACAAAAAAAATATTATACCAAATAAATAATAGTGTTAACAAACAAGTAAACAAACATATAAATAAATAATTAATTAAATAATTAAATAATTAAATTAATAAATAAAATAAAAGAATGATTCTAATAAAGTTATAAACAAAAGAAATCTATTTTTTTTTTTTTTTTTTTTTTTTAAGCATAATATATTTTAAATAATATTTAAATTTTTAATTATTAAATAAATAAATAAGTAAATCATAAAGTAATAAAAAATATAAAATTATTATATTCATTAATTTAAGTGTAAAATATAATAAAAGTTTTTAATATTAAAAAAATTTTTTTTTTTTCTATAATAATGAATAGTGATTTAAATTATAGTTTTTATTTTATTTTATTCTATTCTTTTTTCTTCTATTAATTTATTATTATTATTATTTTCATTATTATTATTTTTTTTTTTTTATACATATTGATGTATATATACATCATAAAAGAAAAAAAAATTTTTTTAAATATTAACAAACAGTTTAATATATACATTTTAATTAGGGAAGGATACATTCTTTAAATTAACATAATTAAATTTTTAATAAATAATTAAAAAAATTAAAAATTAAAAATAAAAATAAAATTTTTAAAAATTAAAATACATAAGTAAATAGAAATAAAGTCATATTTTAAAATGATTTTAAAAAAATATTGTCGATATTCAATAATTCAATAAAAATTTTAAAAAAAAAACTCTTTTTTTTATTATTCTTCTTTACATAAAATATTATCCATAGTATTAATTAATATCCAATCTTCTGTATCACCATCTAATTCCCACATCATTATACCAGCAAAATTATTTTCTTGTATATAATTTAATTTTATTTTAATAGATTGAGGATCATCATAAGATATGACATTATTAAATTTTGTATTAAAAAGATAGGGAGCTTGAGCTTCATTATCCCAAATTCTTAACCAACAATTATATTGAATTATATTATTATTTTCATGTAATGTTTCATCATATGGATAATAATAATTATCATCATAATTATCATCATCATCGCTATTTCCATTATTATTATTATTATTATTTCTTGAGGATAAAATATATTTATAAATATATTTATACCTCCATGTCGAAGTATGAGTTTGTTTTTCTTGATAACAATAATTTAACCATGATGAATTATCATCATTATCTTTATCTTTTATGGTTTTATCAAAATATTGATATATTCCAAAATTTGTTTTACTATCTGAAATCCATGCTCTAATATTTAATACATATTAAAGAATTATAAAACATATATAGGAATATATATAAAATATAAATTAATATACATATATATATATATTTTTTTTATAATTTTTTTTTTTATAATTTTTTTTTTCTTTAATTTGTTGAATTATAATCCTCTTACCTACCATAAGCACCAACACCAATTACTATTTTTTCAGAAGGAAAACCTCTTTTTAACCAATTTTCTGCTGATTTTTTAACTGATAAATCATGACCCATTTCAGGAAAATCAAAAGATTCATGATGACTAATAATATTTGACCAATTACCACTAAACTATTAAAATTGAAAGAAAAATGAAAATTATTAAAATAAATGGAATTAATATGTGAAAAGGAAAAAAAAAAAAAAAGAATCAATATTTTTTTTTTTTAAATATATAAAAAATCATTAAAGAATTCATTAAAAAAAAAAAGAAAGAAAGAAAAGAAATCATACATCATAAGCCATTATATTTATAAAATTAAAATATTTAGTAAATTCCGATAAATCGTTTAAAACTATTCCATTTTGTTGAAAAGGGGTAGAACTAACAGCAGCAGTAATTAATTTTTTTTTACCAAGAGTTTTACGTAATTTTTTTAATAAAATTAAATAATTTGGAGTATCATTTTCAAGATCGGGACTATAAATAATAAATAATAAAAAAATAATTAATAATAATTAATAAAAATATAAATTAATATATATATGTATGTGTGTATATGTGCAATATAGTTATATGGATATATTATATGTATTTTTAATAAAAATTATATTTTATTTTATTTTGTTTTAATTTTTTTTTCATTTATTAATTAATTATTAATAATTTTTTTACAAAAAAAAAGAAAAAAAAAAAAAAAGAAAAAAACATACTTATTATTATAACCTACTCGTCCTGGATATTCCCAATCCAGATCTATACCATCAAGATTTAAAGAATCTATTGTTAATTTTACATTTTCAATAAAAGCATTTTGATTTTCTTCAGTAGATGTCATTAAAGTAAAATATTCACTTCCTGACCATCCTCCTATCGATAAAAGAACTTTTTTATTATGTTCATGAGCATAAGAAACTACCTCTGATATAATTTCTGAATTAAATCCTATTAAATTAAATGTATTTGGATCGATAGTAGCAAAAGCTTTTATGGTAATAATAATAGTAAATTATGATAATAATAATAAATGAATATAATTTATATAAAAATATTAATAAAAATATAAATATATAAATAAAAAATATAAATTAAAATATATATATATATATATATATATAATATACCATAATTTATATGAGTAATTTTATCAAATGGTATTTTTGATGGGGGTACACTTGAAGATCTCCATTCAGCATAATAAACAACAATTTTTTTGGAACATGTATTCGATTCAATATAATTTTCATCATTATCATCATCATCATCATCATCTTCTTCTTCTTCATTATCTTCTTCTTCTTCATTATCATTATTTTCTTCATTATCTTCTTCTTCTTCATTATCATTATTTTCTTCATTATCTTCTTCTTCTTCTTCATTATCATTATTTTCTTCATTATCTTCTTCTTCTTCTTCATTATCATTATTTTCTTCATTATCTTCTTCTTCTTCTTCATTATCATTATTTTCTTCATTATCTTCTTCTTCTTCTTCATTATCATTATTTTCTTCATTATCTTCTTCTTCTTCTTCATTATCATTATTTTCTTCATTATCTTCTTCTTCTTCTTCTTCTTCATTTTTATTTATATTTTCATTATCATAATCATTATTATTAGTTATTCCAACTATTTCTATATCATTTTCTTCTATTATTTCATTTAAATTTTCAGTTTCCACAGGATCTTCAATAATATTAGTTATTATTTCTAATTCTTTTAATAAGTTATCATTATGTTGTTGTTGTTGGTGGTGTAATCGCTGATTATTATTATTATTATTATTATTTATAATTGGATTAGCTTCTACTAAAGATATATGAAATATTTCTTTTTGATTCCATGATAAAGGAATATTGTTAAAAGATAGTATCAAAAGAAAATTAAATATTAAACTTGTAAATGATAAATAATTCATTGTTTATTTTTTTTTTTATTTTTTAATATATATATATAAATAAATTATTTTATTCTATTATCATTTTAATTATTTTAAAACAGAATAAATAGATTAAAGATAAATATAAAAATTTTTATTTTTTATTATTTTTATAATTTTCTTTCTTTCTTTTTTTTTTTTATCAACAATCCCCGAAAATGAAAAGAAATAAAATAAAATAAGGTATATATTATTTCATTACTTTTATATAATATAGATACAACTAAAATAAATAAATAAATTTATATATATTTATTTCATTTTTTTTAAATATTTTATATATATATATATATATAATGATTTTTTTCGAATTTTTTTTTTATTTTATCTTTTTTAAAAACTTTAAAAACTTGTAGACAAAATAAATATTATTATAAAATTATAAAATTATTAAAATTTAAAAAATTAGATTTTTATATAAATTAAATCTTTTCTTTTCTTTTTTCTTTTATTATTTTTATTATTATTATTATTATAATTTTTTTATTTTAAAACCTTATTTTTTTTTTTTTTATTATATTATTATGTATAATATTATAAGATGATTGACAGTTTTTATTAATATAAATATTTTTTTTTTTTTTTTTTTTTTTTTTTTTTTTTTTTTTTTTTTTTGGCAATAAAATAATGAAAACTTTATTTAAATTTAATTTAAAAAGTACATGTTATAAAGTAATTGTACATATTAAAACTTAATCTAATAAAGAATAATAATTTATTATTTAATAGATAGTAATAATTTATAATTACTTCATATGGTATAGTGTATATTATTAAATTAAATCAAGTTGGAAAGTTATTATCATTATTAGATGCGTGTGACCTACTGTCTTGTCCTACTGAATTGTCAGCTTCGACGCTCTTGGTTAGATTGTTGGGATACCTATTGAATAATGACCAGATCTGGCCACTAACAGTAGGCATAATTCTAAGTAAAAGTGCGGATGTACGTACCAAAAGTGGAACATCCGAAAAGGTGCTAGGTTTAAGTTGCGCCTTACAAAGACTGTTCCACTCCTCTTTCCCCAAGTTATAATGATTAACTCTTCCACCAAGAAGGAAATAATATACCCTACTCCATTCCAACGAGTTGGAATGAAAATTTACCCCACTTGAAGCATTACTAACTAAATTATTATAATTAATACTATTATTTAAACTATTATTATTGTTGTTGATACTATAACTGAAAGTATTATTTAAGTTGTAAGTTAAACTAACATAATGAATAAAACTATTAGAAACTAAGAAAGTACTATTTCGTGAAGAATTCTCCAAGGAGGAGAAATTGTTGAAGTAATTAAAACCAAAAAAAATGTTGTTGATAGTTAAATTATTAATG